>CM017574.2:230076-301726 GCA_007844105.2 Rhamnella rubrinervis | reverse complement strand
AAATATCAATAATCAGCTTGGAGATAAAGATAAAGAGAGATGGGGTGGGATGGGATGGGGATGAACTCTAACCTTTGGTTTTCTTTTTGTTTTTAGGGAAAATAAAAATAAATTTTAAAATTGAATATATATATTCCTCAACTAAAAGTCATTATTTTAAAAAGTAAAATCTAGATTGAATATTAGTAGACTTTATGGACTTTTAAAAACTATAATTAAAATATGTGACTAACCACACATCAAAGTTTGCTTTAAATTAAAATAACCAATAAAAATAATTTATTCAGTATAATATTTTATCACTTTAACACAAAATTTTCCCTCCATTAAGATGCTAGCTAGCTTCATTATAAAGCCAATTTGCAAAAGAATAATTTTCCCATAGTTAATGTAATTCTAATTATTCATGAAACTACAGTGATTCTGAGAAAGGTGTTTGAAATCAATTTCATTATTTTATTTTTCCAAACTTAACTAAATTATATGCATGTATATTACTAGAGGTAGTAGTAAATGGGTAAGCTTATGAAACATTGAAACTTATGAGTTAAGGCAAAACCAAAAGAAAAATTCAAAGACAAAAAAAAAAACAAAAACAAAAACAAAAAAACAAAAAAGAAGAAGAAGAAGAAAAACACACAAACAAACAAACGAGGGATATCTCACAGAAATATATCACCTTTTTAATCAGAGCTATCTTATAATCCATGTATAACATGGGCGCAATAATTAGGACCCGTTTGATGGTGTTGTATTAGTTTTTATTTTTCTAGTTTATTCTACTGAATTTTGTCTAATTTACTTAGTTTAACAATTATTTAAAGTTTGTTAATGTTTGTTATCTTACCAAATGATGTGATGAAAAAAAGCAACGTAAACATAAAATAAAAAAGAAATGGTTTTCAATTTATTAAAGCCTTTCTTAATAATATCCAAACTTTATTTTATGCATGCATGGTTGGACTAATAAATTAACTTGTGCCAAGACTTAGACTATTCAGTGTCACCGTTTAGCTAGAAATTAAAGTAAACCATTTTGGTCTTCTTGCTGGTTTCGGAGAGAGTGCTGTTTCATGATTGACTGACTGGTAAGAGATAGAGAAGTATTAATTGGACTTAGCCATTGATACTGACATGTATTCACTTACATATCCAGTACCTAATTGAACTTATAAACATCACATTGCTTCATTTCAAACTTCAGGGACGTGTTTTTTTCCTATTTTTTGTTTCCTTTAATTTATATATATATTTCCTGGTACTTGAGGTCTACTTTATTCGAAATTGAGTATTTGTGCTTTTTTCTTTTTTCTTTTTGTGTCAGTACTCAAACTCTTCCTTGAGATGATATGTGCAGAGCTTTTGTTTAGTGTACATATATATACCAATGCTGTTTATTTATTTGTTTATGTAAATGAAAAATTAGTATCCAAATAAAAGAAGCAGTTAGTGCACGTATGTGACACAGATAAACCTACTACATATACTTGAAAGACAAAGCGCGCAAGAGCCAAGAGAAAAATATAAATTGAGTATTCTGCATATCCACTTTGAAAAATAATTTGGTTTTCCTTCATCATTTGATAACTGATCAAATTGTTGCTTTTTGTTATAAAAATTCTTTATTTTTAAAGCGAATAAATAGATCTGTAGACCACAGTTTCAATGGGTTGTTGGTAAATAAAAATATTTATATGTATTATTTTTAATTTTTGTTTGTATTTTATATCCATTTACACACAATCCATTTCCTTGTTTTAAATCTCAGAATGGATGGGACCGTGCTTATGAAATGCTAAAAGCTGGTGTGGACTTGGTGGCAAAATCTTGCTCTATTATTTTGGTGTTCTACGTTAGCATGGAAATCATTCTACTTTTGTTACTTTTAGAACTTTTCACTTTTGATATTTTAAATTCGGATGTATTTTCTTAGACTTTCTTTAAGTTGGTAATTTTTGAGTTGGTGCATATGCTGGTCCACCTTTCATATTTATCCACCTGGTTTTTGTTACAAGATCAAATCGAGCCCCTCAATTGAATTTATTTTGAGGGCAGATACGAGCCCGATTGAGATTAGTCTTATATTTTAGGAATGTAGTGATACTTGTGGGAAACCAAGAAAATATTTTTTCAGATGAATGTTGACAACATGCCATTTGTATTGTGACAATCCTTTGGCATCTTACATAGGCGTGTCAACTAACATGCAATAAAATGTAATAACCATTGACGACATGCAACGCTTGCTGTCATATTGTTGTTGTCTAAAGTCCAATTATATGATGTCAATTAAATCTGAGTGATACATACCAAAATGAAGAGAACCAATGTCAATTTATTGAAGAATAATGAAAACCTAAAGAATAGATTAGGTTTTCAATGGAGATATTATACGAGAGGAGCATTTTCATACAAGCAAGCCAGGCTTTGTGAGAAGAGTAAGTCATAAAAATTATAGTGAAATTGCGTTACATCTGCTTACAGCTAGGAAATTCATTGAGTTTTCGAATGGTTGTGGCACCTTCATTAAGTTCAATGCTTGACTAAAATTCTAAAATAGACGATAGGCATGGCTAAAATTCACAAACAGGGATAAAGGTAAGATTATCTGCAAATGGAATAATTCAAGGAAAAACAAATCTGTTCTCTCACTAATCTTGGTCCTACGCACATTCATCAAATTAAATTTATAGTCTCCGAGGAAAAACATAAATAAATAGTCTTTTGGTTACAAAATATCAAAGAAATGAACCTTGGCAGAGAGGTTTAAAATATTTTACAAAAAAAAATTAATAACAATTCTGAATTTTTATAGTACAAATATAATAAATATTTTGTAGTGCCCAATTTATATATATTATCATTTTGTGAGTCAGGACTATGACCTACATTTACATCAATTACTTAAATGAATGTTTTCCATGTATACTAAAAGAGTAATTAATTAAGGTGCTTTTGGACTTTTGGGTTTTCAAGGCTAGTTCTTCTACTTGCTTTGAACTTAATTTTATTGGCCATATATGATATTAGCATATAACTGAATCCAATATGCAATGTTGCCTATATATGCTATTTTGATTAACCCATGGTTAATTTAAAACAACTTGCCGTTGGTAGACTAGTTGACTGGATCATAAATAATGTGTCAAACTCAAATGTTCGTTGATTACATGCCATATATATATTGTTAGCTCATAAACAATCAAAATGTCGCACCATTTGTCTTGCTAATATAAATTGTAATTGAACCTGGGTGTGGCCTAGCAGTAAGGAAGCCGATCAAATCCTCACATTTGCTTGCGAGTTACGATTGAATCTTGGCAATCCTCCGTCAAAGCTCCAGGTGTACTCAGCCTGCTAAATACAGGTGGAGGGAACTGTAGGGAGTGGGCTTTCTGCTGTAGACTTCGTATAGGGTTGCAAAGTTAAAACAGCAACAAGATCCTATCTATTAACAGAATCCTAAGTTAATAATTTTCATATTGAGGTCTTTTTTATTCATAAATATATATATATATATATATATATAAATTGTAATTGTAAGCTTTGTTTATAATTTTTTAAGAGCAAAGGATGACAACCTAGTAGACGATACAGATCAGGAAGCCCACCAAGACATCATTGGACAGCTCAACAAGATAAGTAAGGGAGCATTGGTGCTACAACAAAAAGATTGCAAACCCAAGTGTAGGTTGTCTCAAGTAATAAATTATCGAGAGTCGAGGTTGATCCACAAGGAGCTAATGAAGACAAATTAATAGAGATAAAACAATATGATTTAGTAACAAAGATTAAACTAATACAAGTTGTTCTTAAATGGAAGGGATTTGCTAAGGTTAGGATCCACTCTTGGTATATAAAACAAGAACAAGATTAATTTTTTTAACTCAATTAGAATCCATGCACAAGAGGTTCCAATTAGAAAATATAACATTTAAAATTCATTTGTAGTTATATATACTTTGTATTATATTTACTTCTAATTAACAAATAATATCAACACATGTAAATGGGTTCAAGCATTCATTGTGCCAATATCTTGTTAACAATGAATCAAGATCCCCATTTTACAATGAGGTTTCTAAGTTAATTGAAAACAAATACAAAACATATAATAACAATTTCATAATATAGACATTAAAACTCAAGAAAGAGATTAATCTAATCTTATTTTATAACTAAGAGCTTCACCCTTTCACCCAAGCAAAATGAAGATTAGTTACTCATAAGAAAGAAGAAAAAATAAAGAAGAGAGGAAGAAGGAAGAAAATAAACATGATTTCTACTAAGAACAAAAGGAGATTACAACAAGAGAAACAACAATACAAAGAGTATGATCAGATCTCTCAATTCAGAATGCCTAAATGAGTATTCAATGCTGCTATTTATAGATCATTAAGGATACAAAATGCCAAAAGACTTGTATGAAAATAGACACATGGTTAGGTAAACTTTGAAAATATATGTCATGCTTGTCTTCCCACTTGCACCATCCATATCGCACCGAATTCGGTAGAATCTTCTATTGGTCAAAACATACAACTTGTAGCTGCACGTCTTAGCTGTCCAGAGCATCAAAAAGTACATTATTTGGGCCAGTATTTTGTGAGATACGGCCCAAATACTGAACCTTGTTGGGCTGGTCTCCGAATGCAGAATAGTTGTGCTTTAGCCCTAAATACGGCCCACTAAACTTCTGAACTGGACTTTGTTGATAACTACAATGTTGTAGTGCATTAAGTTATCTTTCCATTGAATTAAAAATCATCTTAATTGGCCTTCTAGATTGAGAGATACATCCATTTTATTAATCCTGTATCAAAACACATATTTCAATTTATTTTTACTTTTAAACTTAAATTTTAAAAAAATTGCATAAATTAGAGGAATTAATAATACTTTTAAGTGTATAATGATAATTTAAACTATAATAAATATACACTTTTAAGTGTTCATCACAACCCCCAACCAGCTTATTACTAGTCTATAGTAAAACAAGCGTCACTGATAAGTAGAGTTCACAAAGTTAATCACCATTTTCTTCATTTGATCAATTCAAAAAAAACAAACTCTCACTTATCTATTTATTTTTAAGATATTGTTAAACTTTCTTTTGGTGCTCATTTTCACATATATATGGAGATAGTTATGAAAAGAGCAAAAATCAATTTCAATACTTTGTTAAGGTTACTTCCTTGGGCAGGGGTCATTTATTTATTCATCAATATTTTTTTTAAATAAAATAATAATATACATCTTTAACCCATGTAACGAGCTTTGAGCTAATGACTCCCAAACCAGTTGGTCTTAGGGCATTAGGTGTTAAGACACCCCTACGAGCTTAATACTCGGGTTGCAGATACTTATTTATTTTTGTAGACAAGTGCAATGTTTGATTCCCTTAAACTTTCTCCTTCACCTTTGTATCGAGCTTTAGACCAATAACTCCCAAACTAGTTAGTTATAGGGTATTAGGTGTTAAGACACCCCTATGGGTTTAATTGCTTAGGCTAAGGAGGTTACAAAATCAAACTTTATCCACGATTTATTTTTGTTTTTTGTTTTTTTTTTTTTGTGATTATAATTAAACTACCCATTTCCTTGGCCATTCTCTTTTAGCAAAGCAAAAAAATAAAATTATTATAACATTTCATTTTTTTGCAACCCACAATAATATGTATGAGTGTGTGTGTGAAAGAAAGTTTATCAATATGTACTAAAAATAGCTAGATAAATAAAGATATACGAGTTTATAGACTTGAATTTTTCAAAGAGAATTAAATGATAAAACTTTGTTACTTCTACAAATCAAGACAAAATAAAACCTCTCTCTTAGATGCGTCTCAAGAGTAAAATTACTCCTTACTGCCATACTTATTTGGTTTTAGTTACAGCAAATTAGTTAGTTAGTTATCTAATTTTTTTTATTATTATTTTTTAAGAAACTCTCACCCAGATTTCAACATTGTCCTCAATGGTTAAATATAACTAGAAAAGGGCAAGAAGAAGTTACCGATGCAACATTTATTGAAAAGAGAACTTTAACAAATTGAAGTGAAAATAAAATCGTAAGTAAAACCAAAGGATAAGGAAGTTATAAACGAGTGTCGATCAACTCGCTTCTTACTACCTTATTCGACCAATCTAACGAGCCATTTGGATCGTGCATGTACAAAACGTTGTGGTTTATCAATTAGCTCGTCGGTGATTGAGAAACAAGAGTTGTCGTCGTCGAATGAGAGATAAAATTCGCTCCACAAAGATAATTAAGAAAAGATAACAAACCATCAAAAAATTATTAACATTCAACAAACCTATGAGTTTCGATGGATGTTCATTGGGACCAAGAGAGCATTTGAAAATTTTTTCCAAAGTACCATAGCCACCGTAAAGCAATGAATGCATCAGATTTTTCAAGCATTTTAGATATTCTTTCATGCATGGTTGAGACTTGTATTTCCATTCCAACCGCATCCCTGATATTGGTTGCGCTTAAGGTTTTAGGAATGATACCTAAGACATTGCTTCCTCCTACATGCAGCTAATAATACAGTCCCCATTAAACCAAGACTACCTCCCCCAAATACTAAATGAATCTTTTTCTCAGCGAGTACTCGATCGAGGGTGTGTGCTGCTTTTAAAAACTCTTTATCTTTCCCAGGACTTGATCCACAAAATACACAAATATGTGTGAATCGATAAACAGAAACTCCCTCCATCTCGACCTTTCAATGACTAAGATTTGGATGCTAATGAAGAAAATGGATGTGTTTAAATAGGGCAAAGAGACTATACAATAATGGAAAATGCAATGATGATACCTATATAGGTAGACGGTGTCTGGCATAATGTTGACATTTTAAAAAAAACTTTTTTTTTTTTCAAAAAAAAAAAAACAAAATAATGACATGCATGTAGTTGTGATTGTGGCTCACATCTTCCTCTGGTTTACGTCCAGTAACGGCTTAAACGCCTTCTATGAGTCGAGGATGTGCTTCCCATCCAATTTTCTTATAAATTGGCAAACAGGGTTGTTTAAAGTCAGATTCCCAAGACTATGGCGGTGTTGTTCATCCTTGAAAAGATGCCACAAATTAAGAAGTTCACGATGTACAACTCCACAAGGATGCGTCTCAAAAGTCAATAAGATATCATTCAATGACTCCTTACTCAGCCCATCCTTAATAAAGTTTATTTTATCTTCTCGATTAATGGAAACATTCCTAAAGAACGACATCGCTTGTTGCAAGTCCATCGGGCACATTTGTGACAAACTTGCATTCTTTTTGCTCTTCTCCTTTTAGAATATGAACTCTTACCCATCCCAGGCATGTATGAAGCAAACGAATATGAAGATTCACCAGCTAATCGGACCTTTGCTTTAATTATCCAGCGTATATCTCCAAGCATGCCTTTATCCATTAACAATAACAATCTTGCACACCTGGCTTTATAAATTTTTATTAGAGCATTGTGAGGAAGGAAAGGAAAATATATTCTCAAATTTGTAAGAGTGACATCCATTGTAAGGAGAAAAGGGATCAGTTATTATGGGAAACTGAAAATAAACCGATTTGAAAATCACGGAGTACCGTTATCCGCCACTTTACCGGGGAAGAATTTAAAAGGAAAGTTAAAAAGGAAGACAAATATTTACATTGATTGACTATTATTTTCATAGCAAGGTCGAAAAGTGGAATTAATTCTTTGTCAAAAACATGATTATCTAAAATGGTTTGACTCTTTGTCCATTTACCTTAAAACAGCACCATTTTTAGGGTTCTCTATTTCGATGGCCCTATAAGCATACACATGTTTAACAATGAATGGACCGCTCCACCTTGATCTTAATTTTTCAGGAAATATGTGAAGCCGAGAGTTATAAAGCAGAACCTTTTGACCAACATCAAATGTTTTTCTTAAAATTCTTTTGTCATGAAAAGCTTTGGTTCTAGCTTTTTGAATTTTCGAATTCTCATATGCATCATTTCTCAATTCTTCAAGTTCACTTAATTGTAACTTTAAGAATTGCAAGCATCATCAATGTTTGAATTGAAAACTTTAATGGCCCAGAAGCTTTTATGTTCAAGTTCCACGTAAATGACAGGTTTTCCATAGACTAGCCTATGGAGACATACCCAATAAAGTTTTAAAAGCGGTTCGATCGCAATCTTTTACGATTTGGACTCACCGTTTTTTCCAAAATTTGTTTTATCTCCCTATTTGCAAGTTCTACTTGTCCATTTGACTGAGGGTGATATAGGATGGTAACTTTGTGTGTAATTCCATATTTTTTCATTAAAGATTCAAATGGCCTATTGCAGAAATGTGTTCCCCCATCACTTAAAATAGCTCGAGGAATTCCAAAACGACTTAAAATATGTTCTTTCAAAAATTTAATTATTGTTTTATGATCATTATTTTGTGTTGGAATTGCCTCTATCCATTTTGAAACATAATCTATTGCTACCAATATATACAAAAAACCAAATGATGATGGAAATGGTCCCATGAAATCTATACCCCAACAATCAAAAATTTCAACCACAAGAATGGGATTTAATGGCTTCATGTTTCTTTTTGAAATGGATCCCAATCTTTGACAATTATCACATATTTTGCAAAATGCATGCGTATCTTTGAATAAAGTGGGGGCCAATAAAATCCAACCGCAATATTTTGCAACCGTTTCTATGAAGAAAAATGACCTCCACATGCTTCGAATGACAAAATTGATAATGCTACTTACCTCATTTGTCTACACATCTACGAAATATCGTCGAACATTACTTAAGCAGATAGGGTCATCCCGAAAAGTTTTTCACCCGGTTAAAAATTTTCTTTTATCTTGTGAAGTCCAAAATTTTGGGATTTGACCTATGACAAGAAAATTGGCAATGTCAGCAAACCATGGTAAGTTTGAAATATTAAAAAGTTGCACATCGGGAAAAGTGTCATTAATTGGTGCAGAGTAAAAGGTTTCATCACAACTAAGTCTTGATAAATGACCACCACAACATTTTCAACGAGGTTTGGCATCTTTCTTAGAAAAGATATTTGTTGCATGATCACTAAAGACAACAATTGGTGAGCCAACAATATAAGATCTAAATTTGTCCAATGCAAATACTACTGCAAGCAATTCCTTTTCAGTTGTAGAATAATTCAATTGGGCATTATTTAAGGTTCTACTTGCATAGTAAATAAAGCATTCGGTGGATCAGTTGATGTCGTTTGAAGGAGACAACATGCTCTTCAATATCGTTTATTTCTCGGTGAAATAAAACGATGTCGTTTCTCAAGATGGTTTAAGAAGACCACCGCATGGCTGGCAAGATGCCATTGGACAGCTCCGCTCAATGGAAAAGAATTAAAAGACTTATTTTGTTGGCTTGGCCTGTTTTTTTCTTAAAAAAAATTAAAAGGACAAACAAAAAATCATATTCTTAGGTAAGTAATATATTTAACACTTGTGGTTTCTTTTTGGTAGTTGACTTTTCACATTCATATGCCAGTTGCATGGTGGTTGAACATTATGGAATACTATTTAATGTCAACCATTTTGGTCGTCTTGGTGGTTCATAAGAGCGTTGTCTTGCTTACATTTAAGATTCATTTATAATTTATAATTAGGTTATGTTAGTATGTCAACCAATAATATTATGCCGCATAAGTTCAGTAACAATAACAATAACAATAATAATAAGAAAATTGGAAAAAGAAGACAGTCATATTCCACGTGGTATATAATAGAAAGCTGCGTTAAGAATGTGGAAATCATAACTAAATAAGGTAGATATAATTCTCAGTAGGCTTTAATCTTTGGCGCTTTCAAATACTAATTCTCTCTCAATGAAACATGTTCCACTACGGCATGGTGCTGAAACTGCAAAGCTACCATGAAAAGTACCTCCTTGCTTGGGACGACCGAAAGTCCGTCATCCAGGGTGATAACGTTGCCACCAAAAAAATAAAAAATGCATCATTGTTTTTCTTCACTAGTTTTGGTTATACACTGCATCACCACCTATATATATACACAAGGGAAATCTAAATTTAAACCAATAACACATTGCCACTTATAATGGCACTTCAGTTAATTGGGAAATAAAGCTGGGAAACTTGCCTTGTTTATTTATATTTATATATATATATCACATGATGCTACATCCAACAAAATTCCCAGCACTAAGCGCCAACTCCAATGCCAAAAACCATCGATTCTGAAAACACAATCAAATTAACTACACGATTTAATACATTTCTAAAGCATAAATATGTCTTATAAATATATATAATTTGAATGAGGGTTATAGAACTAAAACACAAACTCACCCATCTAGAATGATTATTTTCAGGTGCTTGAGTCTTCAGCATCAAATTACATTTGATATTTGTAAAATTATTTTACGCATAACATATATAAATCACTCGCATATATGAATTACGTCTGGGATCTTTTTAGTCTTACACACAATTTAACTGCTTCATTTTCCTTTAAAATTATCATAACTGTTTGACAAATATAATGATGTCAATGTAAAAGAAAAAGAAGAAAAGAAATTCAAAATAGAATTAATATTATGAATAAGTAATATAATTAAAATTCCAATTACCAAATAATACTCTTATTTTAACTTGCCAAAAACTTTAAAAATAAAACAAAGTTGCTTACCATATTGGAGTGGGACCTGGTAACCCCTCTCTTGCTCAGGAGCAAAACATAGCTATCAAGAAGTGGTCATGGCCATGGTGGTGGCAAAACCGGTTTCCACTATAGCAAGGCACACACAAATCAAAGGTAGGGCTACCATCATCAGCGGTCTACACACGTAAAATAGAGTCCCGGCGGGCTGGCAGCTACACACCAAGCTGGCGGGTTTTGAGAATGTAATAGAAGGTGAGGAATTACGAGAAATCTAGGCTACCATTGCGGTTGACATCGAGTTGTGCGAAGAAGTTGGGATCAATCACCCATTGTAGCCACTCCGATGAAGGAAGTTGATGAACTCGTCGAAGCTGACTCAACCATCACGATTCGTGTCTATGGACTGGAAGAAGCCCCAGGCTAGCTCCTTATGGTCCTGGTTAGAGGCGTTGTTATAGTATGCTACGGCTGCCAAACGTATGTGATCGTCCATACTCATATATGTCTCTCAATTGCCAATCTAAGGACTCTGTTTTTTTGGATTGTAAAGAGAAAGCTATACTCTTTGTCGAGTTAGTGTTGAAAAAAGGAAAAAAGAGTATTGCGGAAGAAAAAAGATATACCCACAGAATTATGATAAACTATGAGAGAAGGACAAAAATATAATATAAAAGAAAAATTATGAGAGAATAGAAAAAATATTTTATTGAAAAAACTTGAATAAGAAAAAATAAGCTGCTAACAAAATAACACGCTAGTGAAGCGTTGAAAAAAAAAGAAAAAATATCACGCTAGTGTAGCGTTGAAAAAGGAAGAAAAAATATCACGCTAATGTCGCGTTGAAAAAAGAAGAAAAAATATCACGCTTGTGTAGCGTCGAAAAAAGAAGAAAAAATATCACGCTAATGTCGCGTTGAAAAAAGAAGAAAAAATATCACGCTTGTGTAGTGTTGAAAAAAGAAGAAAAAATATGTAGCTCTCTACATAGGTCTTATGACTATATAGTATTTATAGAGGAAATACCATCTAAACCTAATAGAAAACCTAATAGTAAACAAAGTCCTATTTAATTAAACTACCTAAAAAAAATTAAAAAGATAAATCCTAAAAACTAGAAACCACAAAAACTAAACTCTTCACAAGAAAAATATCACACGGGTTCCAACACTCCTCCTTGAGATTCTTCTTGAATAAACCCTAATTTGTTATAGAAAAAATTCAAATTTCTTATCAAAATAAATTTGATTCAATATCAACATGAGCCGCCATAAACAAATATTCAGCATCTTGCTTTTGATCTTCTACACGATGTGCTTGTTGTGAAGATTGTTGGGTTGCTTGATTTTGCTTAGCACGACAATAGCTTTCTAGATGACCATCTTTATTGCAATAATCGCAATGAAAAAATTTCTTATTTTTAGACCAACAATTTTTCTCAGTATGATTGGACTTGTTGTAAAAACGGCAAGGAGAAAATTTTCCTTTTCTTTGTGCTCCTCCTTTCACATGAAGGGCTCCTTCAATACCATCATCGTCATCATTACGAATAAAATCCCTTTGCTCTTGGGCTTGTAATTTGCTAATTAACTCGGCGACAAAAAGAGTAGTCAAGTCACAAGATTCTTCTATTGCTGATATCTTTGCTTCAAACTTGTCAAGAACACTCACCATTATTTTCTCCACAACTCTTTGATCTAAAAATTGATCACCCATTAGTCTAATCTGATTCACAATAGACATCAATTTGGTTGTGTAATCCTTCACAGAGTCTGAATCCTTCATCTTCAACATTTCAAATTCCCTTTTAAGGGTTATTAATTTGATTGCCTTCACCCTTGTGCTTCCTTCAAACTCTTCCTTTAACTTAACCCATGCTTTCTTGGCTGTATCACAATCAATAATTCTTGAAAAAATAGAATCTGATAAAGCCGCATGAATACAAGATAAAGCCTTAGGTTTCTTTGACTTCTCCTCTTCATGTTGCCTAATTTGATTTAAAGTTGGATTTGCTACCAACGGTGCAGGGTCAGTATCACTCAAAACAGATTCCCATAGGCCAAGTGCTTTGAGATAGGACTGCATCTTGACAACCCAAAATTGGTAGTTTTCACCATTAAATTGTGGAGGAGTGGAAACACCAAAACTAGAAGACATATTAAAAAAATTTAAAAATTCTCTCAAACAAAATTTTTTCTCTCAAATAGAAAAAACAAAATTTCTCTCATAAAAAAAACACAATCCCTTTTAAATCTGAAAGCTCTGATACCACTGTTAAAAAAAAGAAAAAAGAATATTGCGGAAGAAAAAAGATAAACCCACAGAATTATGAGAAACTATGAGAGGACAAAAATATAATATAAAAGAAAAATTATGAGAGAATAGAAAAAATATTTTATTGAAAAAACTTGAATAAGAAAAAATAAGCTGCTAACAAAATAACACGCTAGTGAAGTGTCGAAAAAAGAAGAAAAAATATCACGCTAGTGTAGCATTGAAAAAGGAAGAAAAAATATCACGGTAATGTCGCGTTGAAAAAAGAAGAAAAAATATCACGCTTGTGTAGCGTTGAAAAAAGAAGAAAAAATATCACGCTAATGTCGCGTTGAAAAAAGAAGAAAAAATATAACGCTTGTGTAGCGTTGAAAAAAGAAGAAAAAATATGCAGCTCTCTACATAGGTCTTGTGACTATAAAGTATTTATAGAGGAAATACCATTTAAACCTAATAGAAAACCTAATAGGAAACAAAGTCCTATTTAATTAAACTACCTAAAAAAAATTAAAAAATTAAAAAGATAAATCCTAAAAACTAGAAACCACAAAAAAATAAACTCTTCACAAGAAGAATATCACACAGGTTCCAACAATTAGCCTTACAAATTTTTGGTGTATATATACACATACATATTACTGGCCTTGACTCAGTAGCACTTCTAGACGAGTTGCTTCTCAAAAGCAAATGGACTTTTGGAAACAATTAATTAACTAACCTTGACTCAGTATTTGTTTGTACATTTTTTTTTCCTTAATTGATTAATTAGGCGCATGACCTTGTAAAACATATAGCTATGTAATTATAGACAAAGCATGGTCATCATAAGATTATTCCTGCTCCTTGATTAACAATTAAGGGACTTTCCCCGAGCATTAGCATTAAAACCACTGCCATGTAAGCTAGTGGGCCTATGTGGTAACCCTTAACATATGTCACATAAACAATCTCTCTTTTCCAAACATGGTTTTACTCTGTTCATGTGGCAATCTATATAGTAACTCTCCTAGCTATCAGGTATTAAAATTTAGAACTCTTGAATTACAATATTGGATTGGTCTTAATCATTTAATTTGTCCAAGTGATAGGAATTAAATACTCTGATGGATCGAAGACTTGTCCTAATAGTTCAATAATAATATACTGGACTTTACAGTCCTTAGAGTGGGTCGAGCCATGGACTGTGTTACCTCATAAGTTCTAATGCAAAGTATTCATTGGGGAGAACATACAAGTCATAAATTTAATACGGTTGTGATATTTATATTTCAAAACAATTTTAAACAAATACAATTTTTTTAATAGCTTTTATTTTTATTTGACGTTTAATATATATATATATATATATATATATATATATTTCAAGATTACAATAAAGCTTAAACTGAAAATGAAAAGGTGTGACTTGAACTCACACCATAAAAAATATGAGTGTGAGAAAATTATTAAAAAAAAGTTATTTAAAGCCGACAAGGTGACAGTTCACCAGACACTATAAGACCACCGGACTGCCAAGATGCCAGTGTACAACTTCTGTTCAATGAAAAGAAATTAAAGACTTGTTTTGTTGACTTGGTGTTTTTTATTTATTAAAACTAACGAAAAAATATTAAAAAAAAAAACTCCCTATCCATATAAAAATTCCCAACTCTGGTTTTCATCTTAATTATTTACACGCCTCTTGCTAAGTTAACAACACTGTTCATAATTTTAATTTACATTCTATATATTAGAGGAAATTTATTGCTGAGTGTGTGTTTTGACCCCGCAATCATCCTCATGCTATAAAGACATAAACAATTACAATAAAGAACAAATTCGTAGTACAAGTGGTGATGAGAAAAGTATTGTTACACTGTTATTCTCAAGTGGTGTTTTAGATTGTAAAGTACAATGAATTTCTAAGCCTACACGTCCTGTGCACTAGATATTACTGAATAAAATCAGCTTCAATATATTGGGTTGACATCTAGTTTGAGTATAAAATACATTTTAGCAGGCCTTTTGTTTTTATTTTTATTTATTTAATTTCTTTTGCAAAATATACCGTACTAATTCTGCTTATCTAATTTCATGCAATGACTAAAAGAAGACTTGAATTTTGAAAGTTTCTAAGTAGAGAAAATTCCGACCGGGTCATATTGACAAAATAATAATAACAATAATAATAAAATGGTTGGGCTAATAAATTAACATATGCCAAGACTTAGACTATTCAATGTCACCGTTTAGGTAGAAATTAAAGTCAACCATTTTGGTCGTCTTGCTGGTTTCTGGAGTGCCCTTTCATGATTGACTGACTGGTAAAAGATAGAGAAGTATTAATTGATAGCCATTGATACTGACATGGACTTACATATACATCCAGTACCTGATTGAACTTAAACGGCAAAGCAAGAGCCAAGATAAATATAAATATAAATATATATATATATATATGTATATATATATATTCAATTCCCATATCAAATAATATCAAATACTGCAGCAGTTTGAGTTTAGAGCTAATAATAAAAGAAAGTTATAGTATTTCCTCACTGCATATCTCGAATCGTCACGCACGCTTATGCATCAGCTTATGGTTCCTGGACCGCCATAACTGGACTATATCGTTTAGAATTCCATTTTTCAGATTCAAGTCTACGAATCTTATTTTCTTTCAGGTTGTAGACTCCCAAACAATCATTGTCTATAAAATAGATTGAATTTTCTTCGAGCTCTGGAAAATCTTGACTTGATGCACACATATTTGATCATCTAATTAATTCATTTATCAATACAGCTCGACCGGCTGGCAATGTTTGAGTCCTTACCCATTTCTTTTCACTATAATCCAAATTGAACACATAAAATTCAATGACGTAGAATGTAGATAAAGATATTTCACCTGAAGTTATTTGTTGCACGATAAAAATCTCTCCCAATAATTCCACCAAATAAATATAGGGAATCCGTATTTTACCAAATGGATCTATCCCCTGATAAAGAAGACTACAAATGGAAACTTTTATATGGATCTATCCATATAAAAGTTTCCGTTTGTAGTCTTGTGTTTGTCTTTATTTTGGGTTGGAAAAAAAAAAAAACTCTTGTTTTTGTTAGAAAAATATATAGTATTGACGAATGAGAAGAAGTATATTTCTAAGTGGTTGTTTTATGGTAAAAAGTCAAAAGGGTATTATAATTCATAATTGTTTTTAAATTAATTGGTCACAATGTAAACAATTTATTCTTTATACTTTTTTATGCTTTTCACTTTTTAGCGCTGTTGATTAACATCGAACCCACCACTTTTTTTTTTTTTTTTTTAGCTCACTCTATGCTCCAAGTCACCCACCACAACCCATCACCCGTTCCTCTTCAACATATATTTTTTTGTTTTTTGGAATGCAAGTCGATGTCCAATCCTCATACACCCTACACAAATTATTTCCGACGCGTCACTTCTGCGTTGTATTTGAAACCCCAAACCTCATGTCGATTCATTTCTCCCCCAACATATATACTCCCATGAGGAGACAAAATGAGAGAGGTCCCATGAGAATTGGGAAGAGAGAGGAAGAGATAGTAGTGAGAAAGAAAAGAGAGAAAAGACGATGGAAGTTGGAAGGAGTGAGAGAGAAGAAGACACGCATACATTTTTTTTTCCACACCCTATCCTTCATTTTCTGAGCATGTGCCTTCTAACAGCCAAATGTTACTTAGTGGCGTCAAGAATTGGGACAATTTGTCCACCAATTATGAAAGTTTAAAGGTTTTGATGTAAAACAAAGTTTCAGAGATAAAGTGAAAACGATGAAAGTTTAGTGGTATTGGTGCAAAAAAAAAGCCATTTGTTTCCCAAAAAAATAAAATTGATGGTATATACTGGTAAATTATGAAAATATTTAAGGGGAAGGTCAGAGAAGGTAGGTGGCTCAGATGTACAATACAAGGGAGGGAACTGCTTCAAACTTTTGCACTTTTGTGAGAGTGAAATTTTCGGCCAATGGTGAAGTTAGATTTTTCTCAGCAATTGAGAAGCAGAGTGCTACTTTGGGTGGGTGTTGTGTAGAATGTTGCGCATATAAAGTTGTGTATGATGCATTGTATTTATAGAGATTTCGGTTACATTTAAAATTAGAAAATCTACGCCGAATAGAAGTCTTTTGTATTAGGAAATCCGAGTGATTTAGGCTTGTTTGGTCTCCAAGTTACCTTTGACTCTTTTAATATTAATAAATAATATTAATTAACATAGGGGATATTTCAATCCTCACAGAAAATTGCAGGTATTTTTTCCCTTTAAAAGAAACTGGTATTAATATATAAAATTTTGGTAAACAAATACTAAATGGAATTATTTTTATTTTTATTTTTTATCTTGGTTACTGAATTCATTGCTATATATTTCATACTCATCTTATGTAATCATAGCTTATACAAAGTTTTAAAATAAATGCAATATTTTAGTATCATTTAGTTTTAAGAAATCTTAGCTAAAAAAATAGTTTTAAGAAATTTTAATTTAGGACCATTATAACATCCAGTTGTGGTAATTGCTTATAATCAATACCCATATAAATGAACTCCATAACAGATAAAAATATCAACATGATTGGTAATGTGTTCGAGAGTATATTACTTTTTGTTAGGTTTTGGCATATATCTTTGTCTCATCTATGCTCTCTCCCTTTCCTGAGTGTGCATGTGTGGTGTTTTATTACTAATTGACCAAAGCATGAAGTATCAACACACGAAAACGTAGTAAAGGTTATAATTGCATTATAGTACCCCTAGCTTTAAAAATTACTTTAAGAAAAAAAATTGCAATTTGAGTCCTTAATTAAGTAGTTGTTGCAATCCCAAATCCTAACATGTCTTAACATGGCATATTACCCCCAAACCCCCAAAACCTACATGCGTTTCAATTCTAAACATATATATTAGCATAGAGGAAATTATTTCATACATATAAATATATTTTTAAGCTATGCATATATATGTCAAATATTACTTAAGTCTAAGCAAAAGATTGGAACAACTATATCTATACACACTTACCGACAAAATCTTTGTTCATGCAAAACCAAATACATATCAAGCAAGTACTTCATAAATCATAATTAAGAATATTTTGAAAAATGAAAATAAAAAATTATAAATAAGAATTTAAGACAGCCAACCACAGACAAACACTGACATATTATATGTTAAGTAATTATAAATAGAAAACACATAACAAATTATAAACATTTAAAAAAAAATAGAAGACTTTAATAGTTATGGCAGGAGCTCCAAATAAGGAGATGCAGTTTAATCCATCTTCTGAACAAACGAGCAACCTACAAGTGTCGACTGACGCACTATCATGGTCGCTCTCATGGCAGTGATGGACCACATTATTCATAAAAAGGATTAAAACCCACAATGACTTTGGTCAATGTTTTATTCTGTTTCTTATATTTTCGAAACTTTTAACATTTCGAAAATTAGAGTTTTAAAGTCTGTTTACGCAATTTATGCATGCATATAGCAAGTCCAACCATTTTAATCTGCGCTCGGAATTTCCTCTGAATTCGGCACTGTTGAAATAACTAGATTTTCAACTGGTTTTGGTAAATTACTAGACCAATTATGTATGGATTTAAAATATTATTAAAACTCAACCCATTCTGTATATGATCATATATGTAAAACCCGCTTAATTAATTGGATAAATAATAATAAACAAAATCTATTAGCTGCTTTATGCATAATTCTGCAGCTGACCGGCAAATGGCCATTTGCTGAGTAAATAGTTAAAAAGAGGGAATATAAGCCATTATAATAAATTACCTACTGTAATTTATATGTGCAGTCGGATAAAGTAGAATGAGAAAAAATTATTTTAAGTAGGATATGTGCAGTAAAATTGACAAAAAAATAATAAATGTGTAAGTGAGATTATAATATTAAAAGAAATAAGGGTATGAAAGTAGATGGACAGCTTCCAAAAATATATTTTTGCTATGGAAGATAATTTAAAAAGAATATAATTATTTTAATAATATTAATTGTACAGTTGATTGTAGACCATAAAATCCAACATTGGAGCAAATAGCCATTTGCTGCTGATTAAATAGTTAAAATAGTGAATATAAGCCATTATAATAAATTACGGACTGAATACATATTTATAAATTCCGAAATGTAGTTCTCATTTTATTTTATTAATGCTAAAATTATTCTCACTCGCTCACCAACCTATAAATAGTATTAAATGTTAGAATGTTAATCCAAAAGATTACTGGTATTGATCAATCTGGAAAAGAAGAAAGTAGGTATATTGAAGGTTTTGAAGCATTCAGTGGATCAGTTGATGTCGTTTGAAGGAGCCGACATCCTTTTCATTATCGTTTATTACTCGGTGAAATAAAATGATGTCATTTCTCAAGATGGTTTAGAAAGACCACCACATGGTTGCCAAGATGCCATTGGACAGCTCCTGTTCAATGGAAAAACATTAAAAAGACTTATTTTGCTCGCTTGGCCTTTTTCCTTTTTCTTTTCTTTAGAAAAACATTAAAAGGACAAACAAAAAATCATATTCTTAGCCAAGTAATATATTTCAAACTTGTGGTTTCGTTTTGGTCGTTCGACTTTTCAGTTTCGTATGCCAGTTGCATGGTGGTTGAGCATTATGGAAGACTATTTAATGTGAAATAACATTTTTGGAGTTTAGAGATTAATTATATCAACCATTTTGGTCATCTTGGTAGTTCAGAAGGATAAGGTCTAAATTAATAATAATAACAAAAATAATAGTAAAAAAATGAGAAAAGAAGACAGTCATTTTCGACGCGGTATGTAATTCAAAGCTGCATTAAGAATGTTGAAATCTAGGGATGGCAATGGGGTAGGGCGGGCAAGTACCCCACCCCGCTCCGTACCCTGCCCGCTGGAAATATTTTCACCCCTTCCCGCCCCAATAGGGAGATGGGGTGGGTGGAGATTCCCGTCACGGGCGGGACAATGAGATCTCAGCCTTGATCTATTTTTTTTTATAAAATAAAAAATTTAAAATTTTAATTAATCATTAAATATATTAAATATAAATATAATATTATATATGAAATTCTGCGCCCCTGTAACTGAAATTTGCGCTTGTTTGCCAATTCATGCAGCCGGCACTACATTATAGCCAACATGCATCAATTAGAAATTTGTGTAAGGGATGAAAATACATATGACCACGTCATTAACCAAGCCAAAATTGTCTGGTGCCACTTAAGAAGAGGCATAAATATTTGTTACTGATTAAGATAGAGTATCTAAAAGCAGAACCAGAAAATTGATTTTCGTAAAACCCAAAGGTAAACCAAACCACCTCATGAATGGAAAAGCAATGGAAACACTGTACTCACCTATGGGAGGACAAACAACACTCACCAACAGATACAGCTACAATTACCCCTACAACACTAAATCTAGCCAACAGGACTAGGATTGCAAATTGCAACATGAGGATACAAAATTGGTGCACTACCTTAATCCCCAGATTTGTGTGCCAAAATTGGCAGTCAGCAGCTCCAATATAAAAAAATTTAAAATTTTAATTAATCATTAAATATATTAAATATAAATATAATATTATATATTATATACAGAGTGGGTTTGGGGCAGTGTGTGGACAAAAATTACACGTTCGATGATATTTAATTATTCATAATTAATTATAGAGATATGGTTAATTATGAATAATGGACATACATGGAAATTCTCAAAGATTACCAAATAAATTAAGATACCAAGTTTTCTAAACTCTAACCTTTAAGCCCTATATATACAACACCGACGTGCGATATCTCGTGATCTCAATCATCTACATTATCTCTAATAGATTAGGTGACTTGAAGCGTCGGAGGTCTTTAGGAGGAGTCCCACCGGCCTAAGGCCGACGTTCTTTTCTTTTACAGCTAATCGGTGAGATCGGCACAATTTTGACCGTTTATGCATCAATTTCGACTCAGTAAATTTTGCATAAAGGAGGGATAATACTCCCGTCCCGGCCTATCACGGGGTCAATTTTGCCGTCCCTCACCCCACCACCCTAGTCGCAGAGAATCCCACTTTGGGGTAATTTAGATGAGTTGTTTTACCAACCCTATTGAAATCATAAGTAAGCAAGGTAGATATAATTCTCGGCTAGGCTTTTATCTCCGCGGCTTCAAATACTAATCTCTCAATGAACATGTTCCACAATGGCATGGTGGTGAAACTCCAAAGCTACCATGAAAAGTACCTTGGTGTTGTGGAAGACCAAAAGTCCATCATCCAGGTGATAATGTTGCCACAAATAATATTGAATGGACAATGAGTTTGTACGGATCCACCAACGGATGTCTTTTCATTATCGCTTATTACTCATTGAAATAAAACGATGTCGCTTTTCAAGATGGTTTAAGAAGACCACCGGATGGTCGCCAAGATGCCATTGGACATCCAATCAAAAGAAATTAAAAGACCTATTTTGTTGACTCATTATGCAAGATTATTTAGGCCACGTTTGGTGCGTAGAACTGTACTGTATTATCAATTAGTACCCGAACTAAAATGGTTTGGACTGAACTGAACAAGTTAGTGTTAGTGTTGTATTGTGTTTGGTGCGATTCGGACTAAAACTTAAATAGTTATACTATATTTAATGTACACCAAACTCACTATTTCTTTAATTATTTAATATGTATAGTGTTATAATATCATTCAAAATTTATATTATATTAGGTAAAAAACTTAATTTTAATATTTTCCTTTAAAATAAAATCTTAATATTTTATTTCTAAAAAATTATATAATATTTATAAATAAAAGATATTTAAAGTTTATTGTAAAATTCAACATATAACATTCAAATTAAATATTAAAACAACATCCTATTATTATAATCTGTGTGTTTGAAGGAATCAAAATAATACGATGAATATCGTATTAAAAAATTTTGAATAATTCGACCAATAAGTGCTACACCAAACACGGACTAGGCTAGATAGTGTACAATCCAACACAATATGATGTACCAAACAAGGTATTAATGTGAAGTTAACATTTTTGCCGCGTTAGAGATTAATTATGCGCTCTTTTTCAAAATGCTCGTACTAGCTATTCCTTCAGCCTATTAATGATAAACTTTAAATGTAAAATTGATAACTCTGATTATTAAATTTTGGTACTGTTTGTTTTACAAGAATTTAGGTACGTGGGCATTTTTAATTTTGAGTATTAAAAGGATATTTTTGTCAATTTCACATGTAAAAAGAAAGGATATAAGAGGTTTTAATGTTGAATTGGACAGGTTTGGTACATTTAGGGTGATCAAAACCAAAACCGCATAACCGACGGACCGACCGTGAAAAAATCAATTTTTCGTAATCGGCCGTTGGTTAACCGACCGTCATATATTATCTGCCGGTTTTGGTGCCGATTTTCAAAACCGCCGAAACCAACCGCCTAATTTTTTTATTATAAATAAATTAAGTTAACTTATACAAAAAATATTTTATTTTTATTTTTACTATAATATATTTAAATTTTTATTTAATTTTAGATTATTTATCTTACTTATTTATATTTATTGTATTTATTATATATATTTTATATTATATTTTATTAATTTTTTTATAAATATATATATAATAAAAAAACCGAAAACCGACCGAAAAACCTCTCGGTCGGTTACGGTCGGTTATGTTGGTAAAAAAAAACTCGGTTAAAAAAATCGACCGACCATAAAATTTCGATTAAAACCGAACCGACAAAACCGACCGATGCACACCCCTAGGTACATTCCAAAACGAAGACCAAATATTCATAAAAAAAAATGAAGACCGAATATGCTTTTATTTCGCCAACTGCACTAATTTTCTGGCAGTTGCGTTTTCTATTTCTATTGGGTTTTGTTTTGTTTCCTCCTGAAAGACTTTCTGTTTTGTTAAGTTTTTCTTTCAGTGTTACAGACACTGCTTGTCGAAGCTAAGTTCTGGTCTTTGATCACTTGCTTCTATCTTTAATCTTTTTCTTAATTTGAGTTAATTGAGTTTTGAGGATTTCCTATTCAGCAGGTGTCTCATCAGCTAATAAATTTGTTTGAGTTAATAAAAGGTTATTCAATTGTGTTGTGGTTGATCGAGGACTTATTGAATCAAACTGTAATTCCTTAAGAATTGGTGATCTGGGTTTTTGAATTTAGTTTTTCAGGAGGCAGTTTTTGGTCGTTTCCTTGGGCGTACCTGATTCACGGGTTTTGTTTTCTAAGCCAATAAAGCCTCTGGATTTCGTGGAGCAATCAACCCAAAGGCGTTCTTATTTAAAATTACGATTGGATTTAGATAATTTTTGTGTAAGTATAAGTGGGCGGTCTCAGAAATCCAGGTACTTGGGAGGATGAATACGGTAGGGAGGATAGGAAGCCACATATCACGGCACTTTCATCCATTTGGTGGTGCAGTGGATATTATTGTAGTCGAACAGCAAGATGGGAGCCTCAAATCCTCAAATTGGTATGTCAGGTTCGGCAAGTTTGAAGGGGTTTTGAAGACAAGAGAGAAGGTGGTCAGCATATGTGTCAATGGTGAGGAAGCTAATTTCCACATCTATTCGGATCATAAAGGGAAAGAGATACTGAAGAAAATGGTAAGGTTTATAAGTCCAACATCTGAGCAGCTGGCATCCCTAAATCTGAAGGAAGGGAGGAACACAGTAACCTTCAAATTCTCCACTCCCATGCTGGGAAGGAGCAGGTATTTCATAGTGATCTTACCTGGATTTTAATTCTTTCTCTTTTCCTGGATGGATACTTCCATATATATATATATATTTTTATTTCTTGTTTTCCTATGTGCTTAACAGATCAATGCCAGCATTTATTTGTGGAAATGGAACACTCGTATAGTAGTCTCAGATGTGGATGGGACAATTACAAAGTACTCTATTCTATTTCCTTTTCAGTTCAGAAGAGAAATTTCTGATACATTATATTGTAAAATTAGAATAATATATCTTTATATTTCATTCTTGTGGTTGTTTAGGAAGGAAGAAATCTATCTTGTGAAAAGAAAAGATAGATTTTTTCTCAATTGAATTAGAACCAAAGAGATTTAAAAGTAATTATTTGAAAATGAATCAAATATCTTCCATGAATAAAAAGCAAATATTTTGAGATGTAGGTCTGGTCCTTTAATTCCAAGATGAATAAAAATCAAATATGTAGAGACCTATAATGAGAAAGGCTGCAGGTGAAAAATATCTCTTTTGCTGCATGTGATTCTATGGAACAGATCATGTATGCTAAAAGGCTGGAATTAATGTTATTCTTTTCTTTTTGTCATCAGGTCTTAGCATTAGCTTTTTAACTCTTCAAGAAAGAACCATAAACAATAGGCTTCTTCTTTTGCCATTCACTTTGCTAACTCCACGATTTTTCTTGATTTGTCTCATAGACTTTGTTTTATGCTATTATGTCAGATCTGATGTTCGAGGTCAATTCATGCCTTTAGTTGGAGTAGATTGGTCACATACAGGTGTTGCACATTTGTTTTCAGCAATTAAGGTTTGTTGCATTCCACCTTATGCTTTTAAATGCTTTGGCTTTAAGGTTTCTATTCCATCGCACATGATAAAAACTTTGGTCGTGTGGCACCAGTCCATCTAATAGGTCATTTACTCAAAAGTGTTCTTTTTTCCTTTAGAAATATATTTGGTTGGGCCTATATATTACTTCACTTATCAGTCATATGGTGTCACTGCCTTATGAATGCAAGTCGTAGGATTGGTTGTAGAGTGTTTCTGTCTCATTTTCTTTATTTGCTTGTTTACATCGTTTTGATATAATTCCTGATTAACAAGGAACCAAATGTTTGCTGTACGTGTTTTTCAGGAAAATGGATATCAATTGCTTTTTCTGAGTACACGTTCAATTTCACAGGCCGATTATACAAGGCAATTTCTACTCGACCTTAAGCAGGTGAAGAATAAATAATTAATATTAACTTTTGGTTAGGATCTGAGAGACCTAAATCTAGAAACTATAGATGTTTGGTTTATTGAACTCTTTGTTCCATATTTGCAGGATGGGAAGGCTTTACCAGATGGACCTGTAGTAATTTCGCCCGATGGACTCTTACCTTCTTTTTATGGAGAAGGTAGTGTAATTATGGAACTTTCATATACTCTCTATTTAATATGTCATCTCTGCTTGGATATTATTCAGCATTTCTATATATAATGGTCACCAATTCCTTTTTAATTAATAATGTCGGATTAAGGCATCCTCTTCTTTTTCTCAGTTATTAGAAGGGTTCCTCATGAGTTCAAGATTAAATGCTTAAAGGTTAGTTTTCTGCAATTTATTTAGTATAGTAAATGATGTTATCTAGTAATTTGATGTAGTCCTTAAAAGATTTGATTCTAACACCTTTAATTGTCCTGCTTCCCAGGGTATCAGGTCATTGTTTCCTTCAAATTGCCATCCTTTCTATGCTGGTTTTGGAAACAGATATACTGATGAGTTCAGCTACCTCAAGGTTGGAATCCCACAAGGAAAAATCTTCATTATTAATCCCAAGGTACAAAAGGACCTGCTTGTTAAGAAAATAATTTTGAAGTTTTGGGTGTCAAAACTTTCTGACATTTTAAATATCTAGGGTGAGGTTGCTGTGAACGGCCGCGTTGCCCCGAATCATACAGATCCCTGCATGCTCATGTCAATGGCATGTTCCCACCCACGGCCTCGTCGGAGCAGGTTCTGTTTTTGCAACCCTTTTCTAGTTTTAAATTTGATTAGCCCTGAAGATCTTAAAAGGAAGAATTAATAAGATAGTATTATATATGATAATGGGCACTCCTCTGTCCAACTTTTACTCAGTGGAAATTTTCTAATAGAGCCAGTTAGTTTCAAATGACTTGGAGGAAATTTGTAATGCATCTTGAAGTAACTATCTTTTAAGCCTTAGTTCTAATTTCTCTATATATTCGTCACGTGAACTATATATATGGTTAAGTTTGTTTGTTAGCATTGGCAATTAAGCTCACACGTAGCATTTGTCATTCTCCTTAGGGGAGCCGAGAGAAGCAATGACGGGACGGCGACGAGGAAAGCAAAGGTCTTAGAGTCAAAGGGAGAGATGGACATAAGCTTAGGACCATTGCGTGACGTTACAAAGGAGCATTGCGTGAGGTTAATAAAGGACGTTAGGCGGACTACCAATTATGAAGTTAATAAAGGAATATTGATCAATGGATAGAATCTAGATCTACAATAAACCTACATGCGTTTCAATTCTAAACATATATATTAGCATAGAGGAAATTATTTCATACATATAAATATATTTTTAAGCTATGCATATATATGTCAAATATTACTTAAGTCTAAGCAAAAGATTGGAACAACTATATCTATACACACTTACCGACAAAATCTTTGTTCATGCAAAAACCAAATACATATCAAGCAAGTACTTCATAAATCATAATTAAGAATATTTTGAAAAATGAAAATAAAAAATTATAAATAAGAATTTAAGACAGCCAACCACAGACAAACACTGACATATTATATGTTAAGTAATTATAAATAGAAAACACATAACAAATTATAAACATTTAAAAAAAATAGAAGACTTTAATAGTTATGGCAGGAGCTCCAAATAAGGAGATGCAGTTTAATCCATCTTCTGAACAAACGAGCAACCTACAAGTGTCGACTGACGCACTATCATGGTCGCTCTCATGGCAGTGATGGACCACATTATTCATAAAAGGATTAAAACCCACAATGACTTTGGTCAATGTTTTATTCTGTTTCTTATATTTTTCGAAACTTTTAACATTTCGAAAATTAGAGTTTTAAAGTCTGTTTACGCAATTTATGCATGCATATAGCAAGTCCAACCATTTTAATCTGCGCTCGGAATTTCCTCTGAATTCGGCACTGTTGAAATAACTAGATTTCTCAACTGGTTTTGGTAAATTACTAGACCAATTATATATCGATTTAAAATATTATTAAAACTCAACCCATTCTGTATATGATCATATATGTAAAACCCGCTTAATTAATTGGATAAATAATAATAAACAAAATCTATTAGCTGCTTTATGCATAATTCTGCAGCTGACCGGCAAATGGCCATTTGCTGAGTAAATAGTTAAAAAGAGGGAATATAAGCCATTATAATAAATTACCTACTGTAATTTATATGTGCAGTCGGATAAAGTAGAATGAGAAAAAAAATATTTTAAGTAGGGTATGTGCAGTAAAATTGACAAAAAAAAATAATAAATGTGTAAGTGAGATTATAATATTAAAAGAAATAAGGGTATGAAAGTAGATGGACAGCTTCCAAAAATATATTTTTGCTATGGAAGATAATTTAAAAAGAATATAATTATTTTAATAATATTAATTGTACAGTTGATTGTAGACCATAAAATCCAACATTGGAGCAAATAGCCATTTGCTGCTGATTAAATAGTTAAAATAGTGAATATAAGCCATTATAATAAATTACGGACTGAATACATATTTATAAATTCCGAAATGTAGTTCTCATTTTATTTTATTAATGCTAAAATTATTCTCACTCGCTCACCAACCTATAAATAGTATTAAATGTTAGAATGTTAATCCAAAAGATTACTGGTATTGATCAATCTGGAAAAAGAAGAAAGTAGGTATATTGAAGGTTTTGAAGCATTCAGTGGATCAGTTGATGTCGTTTGAAGGAGCCGACATCCTTTTCATTATCGTTTATTACTCGGTGAAATAAAATGATGTCATTTCTCAAGATGGTTTAGAAAGACCACCACATGGCTGCCAAGATGCCATTGGACAGCTCCTGTTCAATGGAAAAACATTAAAAGACTTATTTTGCTCGCTTGGCCTTTTTCCTTTTTCTTTTCTTTAGAAAAAACATTAAAAGGACAAACAAAAAAAATCATATTCTTAGCCAAGTAATATATTTCAAACTTGTGGTTTCGTTTTGGTCGTTCGACTTTTCAGTTTCGTATGCCAGTTGCATGGTGGTTGAGCATTATGGAAGACTATTTAATGTGAAATAACATTTTTGGAGTGTAGAGATTAATTATATCAACCATTTTGGTCATCTTGGTAGTTCAGAAGGATAAGGTCTAAATTAATAATAATAACAAAAATAATAGTAAAAAAAATGAGAAAAAGAAGACAGTCATTTTCGACGCGGTATGTAATTCAAAGCTGCATTAAGAATGTTGAAATCTAGGGATGGCAATGGGGTAGGGGGGCGAAGTACCCCACCCCGCTCAGTACCCTGCCCGCTGGAAATATTTTCACCCCTTCCCGCCCCAATAGGGAGATGGGGTGGGGTGGAGATTCCCCATCACGGGGCGGGACAATGAGATCTCAGCGTTGGATCTATTTTTTTTTTTTATAAAAATAAAAAAATTTAAAATTTTAATTAATCATTAAATATATTAAATATAAATATAATATTATATATGAAATTCTGCGCCCTGTAACTGAAATTCTGCGCTTGTTTGCCAATTCATGCAGCCGGCACTACATTATAGCCAACATGCATCAATTAGAAATTTGTGTAAGGGATGAAAATACATATGACCACGTCATTAACCAAGCCAAAATTGTCTGGTGCCACTTAAGAAGAGGCATAAATATTTGTTACTGATTAAGATAGAGTATCTAAAAGCAGAACCAGAAAATTGATTTTCGTAAAACCCAAAGGTAAACCAAACCACCTCATGAATGGAAAAGCAATGGAAACACTGTACTCACCTATGGGAGGACAAACAACACTCACCAACAGATACAGCTACAATTACCCCTACAACACTAAATCTAGCCAACAGGACTAGGATTGCAAATTGCAACATGAGGATACAAAATTGGTGCACTACCTTAATCCCCAGATTTGTGTGCCAAAATTGGCAGTCAGCAGCTCCAATATAAAAAAATTTAAAATTTTAATTAATCATTAAATATATTAAATATAAATATAATATTATATATTATATACAGAGTGGGTTTGGGGCAGTGTGTGGACAAAAATCACACGTTCGATGATATTTAATTATTCATAATTAATTATAGAGATATGGTTAATTATGAATAATGGACATACATGGAAATTCTCAAAGATTACCAAATAAATTAAGACAGTCAAGTTTTCTAAACTCTAACCTTTAAGCCCTATATATACAACACTCGACGACGGTACACATATCTCGCATCTCAATCACAGTCTACATTATCTCTAATAGATTAGACTGACTTGAGCGTCGGAGGGTCTTTAGGCCGGAGGAGTCCCACCGGTCTAAGGCCGCTGACGTTCTTTTTTCTTTTTACAGGCTAATCGGTGAGATCGGGCACCAATTTTGACCGTTTATGCATCAATTTCGACTCTGTAAATTTTTGCATAAACAGGAGGGGATAATACTCCCCGTCCCCGGCCCTATCATGGACAGTCAATTTTGCCCCGTCCTCACCCCACCACCCTAGTCAAGCAGAGAATCCCAGCCCTGTTTGGGGTGGTACCCGACGAGATGAGTTGTTTTTACCAACCCTATTGAAATCATAAGTAAGCAAGGTAGATATAATTCTCGTTAGGCTTTTATCTCCGCGTTTCAAATACTAATTTCTCTCAATGAACATGTTCCACAATGGCATGGTGGTGAAACTCCAAAGCTACCATGAAAAGTACCTTGGTGTTGTGGAAGACCAAAAGTCCATCATCCAGGTGATAATGTTGCCACAAATAATATTGAATGGACGGAGTGCATGCGGATCCCCACTGGATGTCTTTTCATTATCGTTTATTACTCATTGAAATAAAACGATGTCGTTTCTCAAGATGGTTTAAGAAGACCACCGGATGGCTGCCAAGATGCCATTGGACAGCTGCTGTCCAATCAAAAGAAATTAAAAAGACCTATTTTGTTGACTCATTATGCAAGATTATTTAGGCCACGTTTGGTGCGTAGAACTGTACTGTATTATTAATTAGTACCCGAACTAAAATGGTTTGGACTGAACTGAACAAGTTAGTGTTAGTGTTGTATTGTGTTTGGTGCGATTCGGACTAAAACTTAAATAGTTATACTATATTTAATACGCCAAACTCGACTATTTCTTTAATTATCTAATATGTATAGTGTTATAATATCATTCAAAATTTATATTATATTAGGTAAAAAACTTAATTTTAATATTTTCCTTTAAAATAAAATCTTAATATTTTATTTCTAAAAAATTATATAATATTTATAAATAAAAGATATTTAAATTTTATTGTAAAATTCAACATATAACATTCAAATTAAATATTAAAACAACATCCTATTATTATAATCTGTGTGTTTGAAGGAATCAAAATAATACGATGAATATCGTATTAAAAAATTTTGAATAATTCTGACCCAATACGAAGTGCTACACCAAACACCGGACTAGGGCTAGATAGTGTACAATCCAACACAATATGATGTACCAAACAAGGTATTAATGTGAAGTTAACATTTTGCAGCGTTAGAGATTAATTATGCTCTTTTCAAAATGCTCGTAAGCTATTCCTTCACCTATTAATGATAAACTTTAAATGTAAAATTGATAACTCTGATTATTAAATTTTCGGTACTGTTTGTTTTTACAAGAATTTAGGGTACGTGGGCATTTTTTTAATTTTGAGTATTAAAAAGGATATTTTTGTCAATTTCACATGTAAAAAGAAAGGATATAAGAGGTTTTAATGTTGAATTGGACAGGTTTGGTACATTTAGGGGTGTTCAAAAAAACCAAAAACCGCAGTAACCGACCGGACCGACCGTGAAAAAATCGAATTTTTCGGTAACCGCCGGCGGCCGGTCGGTTAACCGACCGTCATATATTATTGTCGGTTTTGGTGCGGATTTTCAAAACCGCCGTAACAAAACCGACCGCTAATTTTTTTATTATAAATAAATTAAGTTAACTTATACAAAAAAAATATTTTATTTTTATTTTTTACTATAATATATTTAAATTTTTATTTAATTTTAGATTATTTATCTTACTTATTTATATTTATTGTATTTATTATATATATTTTTATATTATATTTTATTAATTTTTTTATAAATATATATATAATAAAAAAAACCGACAAAACCTCTCGGTCGGTTACGGTCGGTTATGTTGGTAAAAAACTCGGTTAAAAATCGACCACCATAAAATTTCGATTAAAAACCGACACAACCAAAACCGACCGATGCACACCCCTAGGTACATTCCAAAACGAAGACCAAATATTCATAAAAAAAAAATGAAGACCGAATATGCTTTTATTTCGCCAACTGCACTAATTTTCTGGCAGTTGCGTTTTCTATTTCTATTGGGTTTTGTTTTGTTTCCTCCTGAAAGACTTTCTGTTTTGTTAAGTTTTTCTTTCAGTGTTACAGACACTGCTTGTCGAAGCTAAGTTCTGGTCTTTGATCACTTGCTTCTATCTTTAATCTTTTTTCTTAATTTGAGTTAATTGAGTTTTGAGGATTTCCTATTCAGCAGGTGTCTCATCAGCTAATAAATTTGTTTGAGTTAATAAAAGGTTATTCAATTGTGTTGTGGTTGATCGAGGACTTATTGAATCAAACTGTAATTCCTTAAGAATTGGTGATCTGGGTTTTGAATTTAGTTTTCAGGAGGCAGTTTTGGTCGTTTCCTTGGGCGTACCTGATTCACGGGTTTTGTTTTCTAAGCCAATAAAGCCTCTGGATTTCGTGGAGCAATCAACCCAAAGGCGTTCTTATTTAAAATTACGATTGGATTTAGATAATTTTTGTGTAAGTATAAGTGGGCGGTCTCAGAAATCCAGGTACTTGGGAGGATGAATACGGTAGGGAGGATAGGAAGCCACATATCACGGCACTTTCATCCATTTGGTGGTGCAGTGGATATTATTGTAGTCGAACAGCAAGATGGGAGCCTCAAATCCTCAAATTGGTATGTCAGGTTCGGCAAGTTTGAAGGGTTTTGAAGACAAGAGAGAAGGTGGTCAGCATATGTGTCAATGGTGAGGAAGCTAATTTCCACATCTATTCGGATCATAAAGGGAAAGAGATACTGAAGAAAATGGTAAGGTTTATAAGTCCAACATCTGAGCAGCTGGCATCCCTAAATCTGAAGGAAGGGAGGAACACAGTAACCTTCAAATTCTCCACTCCCATGCTGGGGAAGGAGCAGGTATTTCATAGTGATCTTACCTGGATTTTAATTCTTTCTCTTTTCCTGGATGGATACTTCCATATATATATATATATTTTTATTTCTTGTTTTCCTATGTGCTTAACAGATCAATGCCAGCATTTATTTGTGGAAATGGAACACTCGTATAGTAGTCTCAGATGTGGATGGGACAATTACAAAGTACTCTATTCTATTTCCTTTTCAGTTCAGAAGAGAAATTTCTGATACATTATATTGTAAAATTAGAATAATATATCTTTATATTTCATTCTTGTGGTTGTTTAGGAAGGAAGAAATCTATCTTGTGAAAAAGAAAAGATAGATTTTTTTTTCTCAATTGAATTAGAACCAAAGAGATTTAAAAGTAATTATTTGAAAAATGAATCAAATATCTTCCATGAATAAAAAGCAAATATTTTGAGATGTAGGTCTGGTCCTTTAATTCCAAGATGAATAAAAATCAAATATGTAGAGACCTATAATGAGAAAGGCTGCAGGTGAAAAAATATCTCTTTTGCTGCATGTGATTCTATGGAACAGATCATGTATGCTAAAAGGCTGGAATTAATGTTATTCTTTTCTTTTTGTCATCAGGTCTTAGCATTAGCTTTTTAACTCTTCAAGAAAGAACCATAAACAATAGGCTTCTTCTTTGCCATTCACTTTGCTAACTCCACGATTTTTCTTGATTTGTCTCATAGACTTTGTTTTATGCTATTATGTCAGATCTGATGTTCGAGGTCAATTTATGCCTTTAGTTGGAGTAGATTGGTCACATACAGGTGTTGCACATTTGTTTTCAGCAATTAAGGTTTGTTGCATTCCACCTTATGCTTTTAAATGCTTTGGCTTTAAGGTTTCTATTCCATCGCACATGATAAAAACTTTGGTCGTGTGGCACCAGTCCATCTAATAGGTCATTTACTCAAAAGTGTTCTTTTTCCTTTAGAAATATATTTGGTTGGGCCTATATATTACTTCACTTATCAGTCATATGGTGTCACTGCCTTATGAATGCAAGTCGTAGGATTGGTTGTAGAGTGTTTCTGTCTCATTTTCTTTATTTGCTTGTTTACATCGTTTTGATATAATTCCTGATTAACAAGGAACCAAATGTTTGCTGTACGTGTTTTTCAGGAAAATGGATATCAATTGCTTTTTCTGAGTACACGTTCAATTTCACAGGCCGATTATACAAGGCAATTTCTACTCGACCTTAAGCAGGTGAAGAATAAATAATTAATATTAACTTTTGGTTAGGATCTGAGAGACCTAAATCTAGAAACTATAGATGTTTGGTTTATTGAACTCTTTGTTCCATATTTGCAGGATGGGAAGGCTTTACCAGATGGACCTGTAGTAATTTCGCCCGATGGACTCTTACCTTCTTTTTATGGAGAAGGTAGTGTAATTATGGAACTTTCATATACTCTCTATTTAATATGTCATCTCTCTGCTTGGATATTATTCAGCATTTCTATATATAATGGTCACCAATTCCTTTTAATTAATAATGTCGGATTAAGGCATCCTCTTCTTTTTCTCAGTTATTAGAAGGGTTCCTCATGAGTTCAAGATTAAATGCTTAAAGGTTAGTTTTCTGCAATTTATTTAGTATAGTAAATGATGTTATCTAGTAATTTGATGTAGTCCTTAAAAGATTTGATTCTAACACCTTTAATTGTCCTGCTTCCCAGGGTATCAGGTCATTGTTTCCTTCAAATTGCCATCCTTTCTATGCTGGTTTTGGAAACAGATATACTGATGAGTTCAGCTACCTCAAGGTTGGAATCCCACAAGGAAAAATCTTCATTATTAATCCCAAGGTACAAAAGGACCTGCTTGTTAAGAAAATAATTTTGAAGTTTTGGGTGTCAAAACTTTCTGACATTTTAAATATCTAGGGTGAGGTTGCTGTGAACGGCCGCGTTGCCCTGAATCATACAGATCCCTGCATGCTCATGTCAATGGCATGTTCCCACCCACGGCCTCGTCGGAGCAGGTTCTGTTTTTGCAACCCTTTTCTAGTTTTAAATTTGATTAGCCCTGAAGATCTTAAAAGGAAGAATTAATAAGATAGTATTATATATGATAATGGGCACTCCTCTGTCCAACTTTTACTCAGTGGAAATTTTCTAATAGAGCCAGTTAGTTTCAAATGACTTGGAGGAAATTTGTAATGCATCTTGAAGTAACTATCTTTTAAGCCTTAGTTCTAATTTCTCTATATATTCGTCACGTGAACTATATATATGGTTAAGTTTGTTTGTTAGCATTGGCAATTAAGCTCACACGTAGCATTTGTCATTCTCCTTAGGGGAGCCGAGAGAAGCAATGACGGGACGGCGACGAGGAAAGCAAAGGTCTTAGAGTCAAAGGAGAGATGGACATAAGCTTAGGACCATTGCGTGACGTTACAAAGGAGCATTGCGTGAGGTTAATAAAGGACGTTAGGCAGACTACCAATTATGAAGTTAATAAAGGAATATTGATCAATGGATAGAATCTAGATCTACAATTAACCAAAAAAGGAATTAGTTAGATATAAGCATATATCACCTAAATTAAGCATACCTTTTATGTACACTTGCAATAAATATAATAATGTCATTTAAATTAACATACGATTTTTATGTACACGTGCAACACATTTATTAACAAATTTGTGCTAGTAATTTTTATTAAATATTATTTAATAATACATGCAGTTAATTTTCCTTTTGCGGTTCAAAAAAAAAAAAAGAGAAACATATTATTGCTCACTTTAGAAAGATTGCTACAAGAGATATACATAAATATATATATATATGTATACATACATGTGCAACGGTTATAAAATTATTTATGGGAAGGATTTTTCAAGATCACAAATCATATTCATGATTGGAGGATGAGTAATTAAGACAACTTAGATGTTTTGAATCCTTAAATATAGCTAATTAAAGGTTATCTGTTTTAAACCTTTATGAAAACAATATTGTTGGCTCCATCCCTCGAGAAATATGACAACTTAAATCTCTCACAATACTTTGATTGTATACAAACCATCTTACTGGTTCAATCCCTGTATCCATCGGAAACCTGAGCAAGTTATCCCGTTTAGGCCTTAGTGAAAACAACATTACCGATCCATTCCTCAAGAAGTAGGACAACTTAACTCTCTTATTGGGCTTTATTTGTTTATAAATCATCTCAGTGGTCCAATCCCTGCTGCCATTGGAAATCTAAGGTCCCTTACTACCATAAAGTTGTTCATGAACAATATCACAGGTTCAATTCCTATAGAAATGAACAATCTTACCAATTTGGAAGACTTCCAAATAAGCAGGAACTTCATTTCCGGAAATCTTCCAGAAAATATTTGTCGTGGTGGAAGGCTTACATGGTTTGAAGCATCGTACAACAACCTCCCAGGTTCCATTCCAAAAAGCCTGAGAAACTGCAGCACCTTATTCAGAGTTGGTCTTGCTGGAAACCAACTAACAGGAAATGTCACAGAAGATTTTGGAATATACTCAAACTTGGTTTATATAACCTTAAGCAACAAGAAGTTTGTTGGTGGAATTACTGGAAATTGGGGGAAATGTCCTAAACTTGTTAGCCTAGAGATGTCCAATAACAAAATCACAGGTAGAATACCTTCGGGTCTTGGAAATGCTACTAAATTGCATCTAATTGACTTGTCCAGAAATCTAATGGTTGGAGAAGTTCCAAAAGAGTTAGGGAAATTAAAATTGTTGTTCAGTCTCAAATTGAACAATAATAATCTTTCAGGCAAGGTTCCTACAGAACTCGGAATTTTATCTGAACTTCAAGAAGTTGACCTTTCAGCAAACAATTAATTTGAACGGACCAATTCCCGAACAATTTGAACAATGTTCAAAACTACTCAAATTGAACTTGAGAAATAACAGATTCAGTGGAAATGTTCCTCTCCAAATTGGAAATTTGCAGTCTCTTGATATAAGTGAGAATGTTCTTTCTGGACAGCTACCTCTAGAGCTTGGACATTTGAGTAAGCTTGGAACATTCAACATCTCCCACAACAATTTCTCTGGCTCAATTCCACCTTCATTTAAAGAGATGATAAGCTTGACATCTGTCGACCAGTTGGAAGGTTCCCTCCCTGATAACAAAGCCTTCTTTGAAGCCTCAGTGGGCAATAATAAAGGGTTGTGCGGCAACAATTATAGTTTGAAGCCCTGCCCCATATCTAAACAAAGCAGCAATGAAGTTGTCATAATTTTAGTCAGTCTCTATATTTGTCATCGTCATGCTATTTTGTATCATTGCTGGAGTGCTTTATATTCGTCAGAAAAGAGAAAGGAACAACGTTGAAAAACCGAAAGTAACACAAAATGGAACTTTCTTTGTTGCGTGGGGTCACAACGGCAAAAGGGTTCATAAAGAAATAGTTTTTTTTTTTTTGTTAAGAAAGGAAATTGCATTAGCACCAAAACAAGAAACCCCGAAAAAAGAGTTTACACAGCAGCAGCCTGCTCAGCCAATAGGACATCCAGAATACAAGGAGGAATAGAAGCTATAGAGAATTCATCAAAACAAGCTCACGACTACTAGAAAGAGACAGTTTTGCTACCGCATCTGCAACTAAATTATAACTTCTGCTCTTCCTAATCACCTTCCAGCCCTGATTACCAAAACACTCCCTAATACTGCAGATAGTAACATACACGTACCAGCATGAGGGCTCGTCTTTCGCACTGACAACTTTCTCCACCTCTTTAGCATCAGCCTCCCATTCAACATCTCTCCAACCACAATGAGCCGCCTACCCAGCTGCCCACCGCAACCCTTCCACTTCAGCCACGAACGGGGACACACACTTCATCAGTTTAGAAGCTAAGAAAGGAGGTGGCCCTGATCATTTCTAACCACAAGGGATGCGGCTGCTTGACCTTCAACAAAAGCTGCATCCACGTTAACCTTAATGAAACCTTGCTCGGGAGGGCACCAGACTTGAGAACCAGAAGCCAACGAAGGATTTGGAGATTGAAAATTCTTGTAAGTTGTTGCCAAAAACTCCTCCACCACTGAATTAAAGTTCTTTATGAAAGAGTACCAGTTGACGGTCCCTTCAAAAACTCAAACAACGAACCTTCCAGATTGAGTAAAAAGCGAAGAACTAAACAATACCAGATCCTCACGCGTCAGGCCATCCACCAGTAACTTCGCCATTGGGTTGAGAGAGGAACTGATTAAATCAGAAATGCTATCTCCTTTCCACGAGTCCAACCTGCACCCCAGCGACTCCCAAAAGCTAAGAGCCTACCTAAATGGCATTCCTTAAAAATCTGCAAACTGGATTACACATTCGCTCCACAGAAATGGCAGGAAGAATCCCTGACCCTGTTCTCCGAACAACAATTTCTCTAGTGGGAAGAGCATTCGAAACCATTTTCCACCAATGAAGCTTCAGCCTTTCATGCATTTTACTCTCTAGTGGGAAGAGCATTCGAAACCATTCTCCAACAATGAAGCTTCATCCTTTCATGCATTTTACTCTTCCAAAGTTGCTTCCAAATGGGGTTATTATCCAAACTTCTTTCCCATTTTCCCTTTTCTGAAAAACCCGGCTGGTATGGGTTTTCTTACTGGGATATCAACTCTCAGCTGAAGAAATCTATGTGCAACCACAGACCGGCTATTGATAAAATTCTTATGAACGAGTCCTATTTGACTTCCAATTTTCAAGGCTGTACCTTGATGAAGGAAACAAGGAGCTAGACCATGAATCTGAACCCAGAAGGTAGAAAAATAAAATGAGACTTCATGAATGGCTTCATCTTCCGGCCATTCCTTCAATATCAAGTGTGAACCGTTGATCGACTAAGGATGTAGCTCAAAAATTTTGACCTTATCCTATTACGAAATGGATCAGAACGACGACGGTCATGTGAGCCTCCAGGAGTACTTGGCCTTCATGAAGAACCATGGCTACACAACCATGAGCAACCCCTACTTCTTTGAGAAGCTGAACAGGCAAGTAAATGACTAAACGAACCTGGAGTTTTTGGAAGTTATGACCCTTTTCTACATCATCGAAAGTGGGAGGCCGTTCTGTGATGGTTGTGGGGATTTCAGCAGTGGGATGTTCTTCACTTGTGCTCAATGCTTTGGCAAGAAAACCTCCACTTTCAATGTCTGCGTTGATTGTTTTGGGTGTGGAAATTTTGTTCATATCCACAAGAATTTTATGCATAACTTTTTCTGCTTGAATCTAAGAGAAAGGCTGGTTTGTTCGAGGGTAAAATAGAAACTAGGCAGACACAGGTAACAAAAATTATTTTATTATTAATTTTATGTAAGGTTTTATTGTGTTTTTATATCCTTGTTCTCATATATTTTCGTTCTATTTATTAGTATTAAGTTTATGTATTGTATAATATCTAGTATATATACGTTGTTATTGTTTGTTTAATTTTAAATAGCCTAAAAATATGTGTTTTGTTTTCTGTTTTCCAATATTTGTTTATATTATTAATTTATGCAGACCACAAAAGCTGAAAGTTGCAGTAAATGCAAAGAAATTGTCGTTGCTGATCCAAGGGGCAGACTTGTAAGTCTACTTTTTTTCTATTCATGAGACACGTCTATATCTTTGTACTATTTAATTCTGCATATCCACTTTGCATTTAAAAAAATTCTTTATTTTTAAAAGCGAATAAATAGATCTGTAGACCACAGTTTCAATGGGTTGTTGGTTAATAAAAAATATATATATATATATATATATATATTATTATTTTAAATTTTTGTGTATTTGTTTGTATTTTATGTGCATTTATACACAAGCCATTTCCTTGTTTTAAATGTCAGAATGGATGGGACCATGCTTATGAAACGCTAAAAGTTGCTGTGGACTTTGTGGCAAAATCTTGCTCTATTATGTAATTGCCAATTCTGTAATAATGGTGTTCTACGTTAGCATGGATCTACTTCTGTTATTTTTGAACTTTTCACTTTTTGGTATTTTAAATTTGGATGTATTTTCTTTCAGTCGGGTAATTTTTGAGTTGGTACATATTGGTCCATGTTTCATATCTATCCACCTGGTTTTGTTGCAAGATCAAACCGAAACCCTCAATTGAACTTGTTTTAGGGCAGCTACGAACCCCAGCGAGATTAGTCTTACATTTTATGAATGTTGACAACATGCCACTTGTATTGTGACAATCCTTTGTCATCTTACATAGGCGTGTCAACTAACATGCAATAAGATGTCATGACTATTGACGACATGAATGCTTGCTGTCATATAGATTTTGTTTGCATACATTGTTGTTGTCGTCACTTAAGTTAGAGTGATTATATGGACTGTGAAGAGTAAGTCAAAAATTACAGTGTAATTGCATTACATCTGTTTACAACTAGGAAATTCGTAGAGTTTTTGAGTCGTTGTGGCATCTTTATTAAGGTCAATGCTTGACTAAAATTCTAAAATAGACGGTAGGCATGGTTCAAAATATCGAAGAAACGAACCTTGGCAGAGCAAGGTTTAAAATATTTTACAAAAGAATAAAAATAAATAAATAAATCTGGAATTTTTGAGTACAAAAATAATAAATATTTTGTAGTGCCCAATATATGTATATTGTTATTTTGAGAGTCAGACGGGACTATGACTTTCATTACATCAATTACTTAAATGAATGTTCCATATCATTTAATGGCCCAAAAAAGAACAGAGCCGAAGTGCATTTGGACTTTGGGTTTTCAAGGCTAGTTCTTCTACGTACTTTGAACTTAAATTTAATGGCTATATATGATATTAGCATATACTGTAACTGAATACGGTATACAATATTGCCTATATATGCTATTTTGATTTACCCATGTCCGCGGGGACTGGTACGTTCAATATGACATTTTTAATTATTTAATTTCAAGGAAGGATTTAGGGTTTTTCAAAGATGAGCTTGCCTTGATTCCAAATCTTAAATAAAAACGACGAAGTTCAACGGTTAAATGTATTTAACACAAAATATTTACCTGAAAAATTACTCAACTCTTGTATTTCGTCAAAATAGTTTCTAAATATTACAAAGTCGATCGACGATCCTTGTGGAAATGGAAAATTAATTGTTTCCTCGGTCATTGATTTTCGACGTATGCCATTCGTGTACGAGTTTTTATTTAAAAAAAAAATTAAAATTACAATAACTTTTTAATCTAAGGGGAGGTGGAACAACCTCAATTGCTGGTTGCCTGAGAAATATATATATTTTGTATACAGCTATTTAAAATTGGTTGACTGGAATATAAATAACGTGTTAAATGTTTATTGATTATATCTCTTAGTTGATATAAATTATGATTGGAAGCTTTGTTTATATCTTTTTAACAGGAGGGGATGACAACCTAGCAGACGATACAGGTCAGGAAGCCCCCCAAGATGACATTGGACAGCTCAACAAGAAAATAAACCGGCATTAATATTATTAGTATTCCATGTACTCTTTTCTTTTTCTTTGCTTTTTCCGTACTTTGACCATAGTGCAGTGAATAATGTGGCCTAGGGCCAGTGCTTGTCAGCATTATGTAAATCCAACTTACGCAAGATAAGTGGGAGAAAATAAAATAAAATAAAACTTCTAACATTTGCTGACTCAATTGTTAAAAAGAGTGAATATAAGCCATTATAATAAATTACGTACTGATTACATATTAATGAATTCTGAATTGTGATTCTCATTTTATTTTATTAATGTTAAAATTATCCTCACTTGCTCACCAACCTATAAAATAGTTTTAATTGTTAGAATGTTAATCCAAAAGATTACTGGTACTGATCAATCTTGGATTCAGTGGAGTTGATGTCGTTTGAAGGAGACCACATGCTCTTCATTATCGTTTATTACTCAGTGAAATAAACGATATCATTTCTCAAGATGGTTTAAGAAGGCCATCGGATGGCTGCCAAGATGCCATTGGACAGCTCCTGTTCCATGAAAAGAAATTAAAAGGACTTTTCTTTTGTTAACTTGGCCCTTTTTTTACGATTTTCTTAAAAAATAAATAAATGAAAAGGACAAGCAAAAATCATATTCTAAGGTAAGTAATATATTTAAAACTTGTAATTTGAATGTGGAAACGTTTTTGATAGTTCGACTTTTCAATTTCATATGCCAATTGCATGCGTGGTTGAACACTATGGAAGACTATTTAACGTGAAATTAACATTTTGGCGTGTAGAGATTAGTTATGTGGACCATCTTGGTGATTCAGAAGGAGAGAGAGTGTTGTTTGCTTTTGCTTACATTTAGGATTCATTTATAGTTTATAATTAGATTATATTAATATGTCAACCAATAATATTATGTCGTATAAGTTCAGAAGTTTCTCTTTTGTACCACAACGAGAAGTCGGGGTCATTTTCAACGTGCTATATAATAAAAGCTGCGTTAAGAATGTGGACATCATAACCAAATAAGGTAGACATAATTCTCAGTTAGGCTTTTATTTTCAAATATTAATTCTCTTTCAAGGAACATGTTCCACAACGGTATGGTGGTCAAACTCCAAAGCTACCATGAAAAGTACCTTCCGTGCTGTGGAAGACCAAAAGTCCATCATCCAGGGTGATAACGCAGCCACCAAAAATTAAAAATGCATCAAACTACACGATTTAATACATTTCTAAAGCATAAATATGTCTCATAATTATAGAAGAAAAACACAAACTCACCCATCTAGAATGATTATTTTCAGGTGCTTGAGTTAGTGCCTGCATCAAATTACATCTAGTATTTGTAAAATTATTTTATGCATAACATATATAAATCACTCACGCATATTTGAATTACGTAAGTGGATCTTTTTAGTCCCACACAAAATGTTTAGTTTTCTCTCACACACAATTTAACTGTTTAATTTTCTTTTAAAAATTATCATAACTGTTTGACAAATATAATGATGTCAATGTAAAAGAAAAGAAAAGAAAAGAAATTCAAAATAGAATTAATATTATGAATAAGTAATATAATCAAAATTCCAACTATTCGAAATGTGGTTCTCATTTTATTTTATTAATGCTAAAATTATTCTCACTCTCTCACCAACCTATAAATCATTTTGTGATTTATTTCATTATTATTTTTTTCATTATGTTTTTTAATGCCTTTTTCCTAGAAACATTTTAAAATGGGCCATTTGTCTTTTTTGGGAAAATGTTTTCTTTGGTCTCCTTATTAAAGTCGGAATTTTTTAGAAGCCTGTGGATAATGCCTCCACATGTGCAAAAATTTCTTCACAGGCTAAAGTTAATGTTTGGTGGCTCAAAGTCATTTACTCACCAAGATAAACTCATTTATTGTATTCAGCCTTTTTCTTAACAAGTAAAATAATTAAATATGTGGATTAAATGGACTAAATGATCTCTGCATTACTTCTCTCGGTCCCTTTTGTCAGAGTTATATATATCTTTGGTAGTAAATTTTGTATAAAAAAAAAGAAGTAAAACTGAGGGTATTGACTCATTTTAAAGACATAATTGCAGAAATACCACAGTGTTTATCTGTTATAAGGATATTTCTGGAAACTACGTACTCTAGGTTGTTAACATATACAGTTTCTAAAGCACAGTGGACCTAAGGTACCAATGGAACACTTTCATCACCATGTGTAAGGCATGACATGTTGTGCTTGTTTCATTGGATAATCATGCTGTTAAAATTTGGTCATCTTTATGTCATGCACACATAGCTATTTTTATCAACTGACTAGTTTGTTCATGCTCATGTTTTGTCCATTGTGGAAGAAGTTGAAGGTCCAACTCAAGCTCGTTCCCGCAAAAGTCGTTTTATATCTGGGTATCTATTTGTCTGTTACTTGGTAGTTTCAGTTTAACTTATGAGAGTTTTTGACATTATTTACCCTTTTGATACACTTTTATATTCTTAACAAAGCTATCTTTCGTTATGGAAATAAAATAAATAAAAATATAAAATTGATAATAGTTTTCAACCTTAGAGCATTTATTTTTTGGTTAATTAGAAAATGTCTCTCAACAGAATAGTCTTCTCTCTTTCTACACGCGCACTAGCATATATCACATATGTATACAGAGAGAGATAGTGAGAGGTGTTTTAGCAGATGTGTTTTCACTTCCCACTCGCATCTGCTAGTACAATTATCCCAGTGTTCTGTTTTTCCATTTTCTATTAAAAAAAATTAATAGCTAGAGAGAGACATTTTCTATTAAAAGTCTAAATGCAGTATCTTCTGGATTGTAATTTTTCCTTAATGAAATATGGTTTTGTATCTGACCTGTGTTCTTAATTATACAGGCATGCATATCTTGGGAGTCCTTATGCCTTTGGGCTTGTTGGTGTTGATCATAATCTTGACTTTCCAAAACCAATGCCTGTGATTTGTATGGCTAGAATACGCGTTATCATAAAAAGTTGTTTTGGTAGATATCATGCATAATTTCACATCCATGTCATCTGATTTTTTTATTTTTTTTCCTTTTGTTTGTTGAGGCGGTATGTCATTCTTTACCCCTGACTTCCACTTAAAAGCACGTGCATATGTTCATTACCACTTTGTTAGGATCGTAGATATCTTCTCTCTATCATTGGCGTAGTAGTCAAAGGCAATAAATTTTTTTCACTTAAACTATTACAGGGGTCATAATTCATAATTATAAGTTACATGTGATACTTGTAGTAATTTCACATTCAGCAAGTGGGTATTGCATAAATCTATTCTGATCTTTCTAAGGTTCCATCTGATTTTCTATGGCTGCTTCAAGTTCACAGTCCTTGAGACTGTGAAAACATATTCATCTGAAGATGGTTTGGCTGAAGAGGCCTTAGTTACCAATCTTCGTACTTGTCGGCACCATCATTTATTCCTGCATACATCACTGGGGCACAGTTCCTCAGGTTTGAACCAGTTTCTTAGTTTATTACCAAAGATAATTAATTTTGTGTTAGAAGTGAAGTTTTTATTTAATAATATTTCTTTATCTCACTGTGTTTATCTGACAATGATGCACAACAACAGTTACTGATACATACATGTAGACTAGTCTTTCACCACATTTTTATCTACTTTAACAGTCTTAAATCATATGTTTTACTTATGTCCATTTGATAGCAATTTTAGTGTGTCATATATATATATATATATAATTTTGTCTAAACAGGGCAGCCTTGTTTCAATATTGTCAAAATGGCAGTGTTCACATACCACCTATACAAGAAAAAAATTGATTAAAAATATTTAGTTTGTTCCTTTTTCTACTGCTGGTGACTTTCTAACTTTTTTAAATTACTTTATGCATTTGACAAATGGTTGTGGTCCTTTGATATTATTGTCATATAATTTCTTGAATTATTATTATTATTATTATTATTATTTTGTGTTGTTCATTACATTGAGTGGCTCTTCCGCAGGCACTTGTCGTTGGGGGAGAATTAATTTGGTGAAGGAGGGATACTGTGGGTAGAATGTGCTTCTTGATATTTTGAATGGTTTGAAGGCAGTCCTGTCACTGAGCTTCTGTCCAAGGTTCACATTTCTTATATATCTATTGCTAATCATTCCTTCTATCAAAGAAAATAACATGTAGCTCTTTCATTTTAAGTTTAAGGAACTTTATGGTCTTGATGATGAGATTGCATTCAGGACTGTCACTATGTCTTCAGAAAATAGGCCCCGGCTTTAACCCTTGGAACAGCGACCCAGATTGGTTACACCTTGTTTGTTGAAGATGTTGCTTCAAATTTCACAGGTCTGCCTGTATTGTGAGTATTTGCATCCCTTTAATACTCGATTTATTTTTCAGGGTATTTTATGTGTGCTTGTTTATCTATTGAGTAAACCTTTTCTTCTTTTTAAGTTATCTTTGTTGAAGAATTTCTGGGATGAACACTGCAGTTTGTTTTTGGGTTCAAATCATATTTTTAACATTATCACTAATTCATGTCAAGAGAAAAGATGGACAAAGAGTCATCGGCTATCTTCATACACCAAAATTTTGTCTTGATTTGGAAGTGGTTTGTACGTTGAGAGAATCAAGGCAACTAATGCAAGTTTTGATTTTAAATGTTTCATTCTAATTCTCGACTTGACTCAACTTGTCTTGTGGCATCTCATATTATGGAAAAATTATGCCTGTGTAGCAGGGTCTGGGTGTTAATTTGCTCTTTTTGTTTTGCCGGTAAATCAGGCTTGTTCCTTATATTTGTAAGCTTCTGATTTCTTAGATATGTTAGAGATCTTCCTCTCAATTCTCCTGCTTATGAGATTGCATCCTCAATTCAAGGTGAGTTGTAATTTCTTTAAAAATTTATTGGCTGGAAATTTCATTATTTAAAAAAAAATTGAATTTTGATAACAATTTATCATACAATCATGATAAATAAGTTGCTATTGGTATGTATCTCAAATGTTTAGTATCTTATAAGTGCTCATATGTGTTAAAGTTAGACAATCTGTTGAATGAGCCAGTTCGCTGTGTGATCTTATTGTGAAGTTGGTCACATGATTATTCACTGTTCTATTATTTATTACCTGTGAATCAGCATTTTCTTATGCTTCTTCTCCAGTACATCATCTCGTTTTCTATTTTTCTGTTTGGCGTCAGACTCATTTCGTTTTATCTTTTCCTTCAAGCAGCAGCATGCATACTTATGAGCAATGTGACGTGTTTGATTCCTGAGTTCACTTGTGTTTCCTTTGCAAAGGTTGTTTTCTAACCTTGTGATTTTTACTCTGCATTTAACCCAAACACAAAGTAAAAAGTATTAGTCTTAGATTTTTGGTCGTTCTTTTGGTCAAAACTTTTAATTTCATATATTAGATCTCTAATATGAAGAATTCTATTAAGCCTGAGTCTTAATTTATGACTCATATCTAAGTACTGCCTTACTCGAATTCCATTAAATTATTGTGACTCTGAGTACTGCCTTACTAGTATTCCAATAAAAATGGAGATCAAGTTTTGTATTATCTTTGTAGATCTCAATCATGCTTTCCAGTCAGTATTTGTACAGCTGAGCTAATGTGGATTTTATGACATATTGCAGCTATATATTTGTAACCTGAAAACTGAGGGAGCAAAAACAAGATATGGAGAATATAATCTGAAATTTAAAATCTATATTTTCGATTAACTCAATTTGTAAAGCTGATTTCAGATCTGGATTTTCCTTTGATTTGTTTTAGGCTTTTGGAATTCTATGATATGAGCCATGCTTCAAACTGACTTCCTGGACTACCTGATTGAGAGTCCAGGAACTTGGTATCTGTTCTGCTGGAATTTTATGATATGGGCCATGCTTCAAATTCACTTCCTGGACTGCGTGTTGGAGAGTGATTTCAGCAACTTGGTTTGTGCTCTGCTCCTAGATGTTCTTACTGCACGTACATGGTTTCCTTCTTGTTACTCTGTTCTCAGCATATTTTTAACAAGGCAGGGAACTTGTAACAGCATACTTGGAATGTGGCCGATCTTGCTTTATCCCTGCATGAATTTCACCAAACGAAGACCTTTTTGCTCTTACTTGCTCTTTAGTTAAGTAATTTCTGTGTTTGATTTAACTTTGAATATTTGAATTTACTTTAAACCTTAAGTTTGTTAAAGATCAGCATTAACCAGAAATGTCACTGTGCGTACCATGAGAAAAACCATCTAAAGGGCTCTCTGCTGCGTTGATGAATGTTGTTACACAACACATATACTAGTCCCCTAAAGTCTTTGTCCTTGTTTGGTAGGAGATATTAGTAGAGGAATTGAGGGAGGGTGGGAGTGGTGGAGGAATTTGAAGGGTGGTGGTTGTTTAGTATGATGGATTAATGGAGAAAGTGAGCTTGGGGATGAATGATAAATCCATTTAAATTCATCAAAAATACTCCCTTTAATATTGAAAGGATTGAAAGATGGAGAGCTTTTATAACTAAATAATAAATTTTTAACTATATTTTAATTCATTATGCTTTTTTATTTTCTATCATACCGAACAACATGAAAGATTTATATAATTTACTCACTCTTTTAATCTCTTTCTCTCCTTACCCCACTGTATCATTCCCCTTTTCCTCCTTCATACCAGACAGAGCCTTAAAAGTCTAAGTACTTTTGTCCGAAACAACAAAAAAGGTCGGATAATATTTGGATGCATTTGATGAGCTGAACTCAACATCATATACCTCCATTTCCTTCTGACAAATCAGCAGCTTCATCGCCATCACTATCAGTGCCACTTGATCTGATTACAATACAGCAGCTGTTTGATCCGGCAACATGGACATCTAGCAGTTTATTTTTTTGCTGAATGGACATCTTGCAGTTTAATTATTTCCTTGTATGATCATGTTGTCGGTGTATGTGTTTTGTACTTTTTGTACTTTGTTTCACTTAATTTGTAATGGTGTTGCAGTGCATTTCTTTCCTTTTCATTTCTCAAAGCATGAAACATGAAGCAAAGCAATACATTACAGATATTCCTAAATTCTTAAACAAAAAAAAACGTACAATTATTTGGAATTAATTTTGTTTTGACTTAAACCCACAAAAATGTTAGTTACTTTTCTTCTTTTTTATTTTTTTCTTGAACGTGAATCTTAGATACATATTAATCATGCATGTAATTGTAAATAATGACCAGAATAGGAAACAAATTAATAACAAGCCCGTAAAGAGAAAATTGCATAAAAACAGTCTTGGCCTAGCAATAGCATTAAATTTGGGCAGTTTATATATATATATATATATATATAATATCTTAATTGATTGACTTGGTCGAAATTAGAACATCATCAATGAAGCTATCTATTTCATCATCACTAACCACTACCTCTTCATGTGATTACTTAAAATCAGCCGTCTGATCTCCCAACTTAGACATCCTAAAATGTTTGTGTACATTTCTTTTCACCATTTTTTCTTTTAGTTGCATTTGAGGGTGTGGCCTAGAGGAAAAGAACACAACCGTTCTATCACACTTACTTGTAAGAGTTATGGTTCAAGTCTTAACAAGTTTTGTTATTATTTCGAGTGTACTCAGCTTTACTTGAAGCGCTAAATAAAGAGGGATCTGTTAGGGGGCTGAGCCAGCTACTCTAAACTCTTATATGGTTGCAAAGCTGGAGCAACAATAAACCTCTATCCACTAATAAAATTCTGAACTAATAAGATCCACATCGAGACCCTTTTTTATTTACAAAGAAAAAAAAAATTTCTTTTAGTGTTTACTTGATTCTATCCCATTTTCCATATGTTTTCATATAATATGAATTAATAATGTATCACTTCGTTCATGATTGTAATGCCTTATCCCCGGTTTATAATGAATTCTCATAGAGATAGAAATAAGCAAGTCTTAGTTAGAAATTAATTAATTCAATTAATAAAAGAAATATCTGAATAATTAGATATGCAAAGTATAATCATATCAAAAGCATAAAAAAAAATATAAACAAATTATTTTATTAATATATTAAAAGTATAAAAACTATAAAAAGTCCAAATCTTGGTGTTGGTTTTGGTGAAAAGGCGGCTAATAGTTGAATTGATCTATCCATGCCGTGTTAAAAACAACAACTACAATTATAATCACAAATTATTTCATTCAAAATAGCTACGCAACTGGCCTAGCTAGCAATTCATCACCTAACAAACAAGGTGTAACCAATCTGGGTCGCTGTTCCAAGGGTTAAAGCCCGGGGCCTATTTTCTGAAGACATAGTGACAGTCCTAAATGCAATCTCATCATCAAGACCATAAATTTGACAAAGAAATATCAACCCTCATACCAATTAATTTCCCCAAGTTTACCACCAGAGAAACTCAGACAATAAACTCAGACAGATAATAAACGCAACTTAGTTTATTATAAACTAAAACGAAGATGAATATACCTTCTGTTGGTGCGGGCCCACATACGAATGAAAAAATTTCTAAATAAAACTAAAAAGAAAGATAAATATTTAATGTAGCAGCTTTTTCGAACAAGCAACTAGAAAATAAATTTTTCTACCAAAAGAAAAAAACTAGAAAATAAATTTTCATTAATTGTTTAATTAGACCCTTTATTTAATTTTAAAATTGCTTTAAATGCTCCAAGAATTATTTTTGACTGGGTCATTATAGTTTAGGTAGAAATTAATTCAATCTGAAATATATATATATATATATATATTAATTGTTTAATCAGCTTCTATTATAATTTAAACAAGTAGATAATTAATTCAGATCCTTTAATGTTAATTTTGTTCAAAATAAAACCACAGGCAAAAGTAGGCTATTTGAGCCAGCCACGTACAATAGAATCAAGCGCAAACCATCCAAGTTAGTAGCCATGGCACCCTTACGAAACGTATCAATCTCCAACAATCTCCAATTTTTCCCTGTTTTCATCCTCATCCTCATTCTAATATTGTTTCCTTGTCCGTCTGCTGCAACAACAAGTGAAGCAGAGGCCCTTCTGAAATGGAAAACAGCCTTCACAATCCAACTAATCATTCTCTTCTTCCCTCATGGAACTTGCTTCCTTCTTACAATTCCACTTCACCTTCTACTAATTCTTCTCGTAGAAGCTGCTGCAAATGGATTGGGATTGTCTGTAACGTGTTTGGGAGTGTCACCGAGATTAATCTTACTAGCAGCAATCTGAAAGGTACGCTCCAATACTTCAACTTCTCATCGTTTCCCAACTTACTCGCCTTTGTGTTGACTAACAATTCACTTTACGGAAGTATACCTCCTCAAATCAGTAACCTTTCTACACTCACCAACCTTAACTTGGGTTGGAATCAACTCTCTGGAAATATTCCATTTGAAATTGGCATGTTGGTGTCTCTTGAGGTGTTTTGGGTTCACAATAACAGTCTTTCAGGTGCAATCCCTGTATCGATTGGAAATCTTAGCAGCTTAACCTTTTTAGCTCTTGAAGAAAACCAAATTTTTGGAACCATCCCTAAAGAAGTAGGACAACTTAGCTCTCTCAACCAGCTTTATTTGTTTGAAAACCATCTCAGTGGTTCAATTCCTTCAGCAATTGGAAACCTGAGCAAGTTATCCTATTTAGACCTTAGTACTAACAACATTACTGGATCCATCCCTAAAGAAGTAGGACAACTTAGCTCTCTCATGCTGCTTCATTTGTATGAAAATCATCTCAGTGGTTCAATCCCTTCATCAATTGGAAACCTGAGCAAGTTATCTGTTTTAGATCTTGATGATAACAACTTTATTGGATCAATCCCTAAAGAAGTAGGACAACTTAGCTCTCTCATGGTGCTTTTTTTGTTTACAAATCATCTCAATGGTTCAATCCCTACATCCACAGGCAACCTTAGTAATTTGGAAAATCTTGGTATAAGCGACAACTCTTTAACCGGCAATCTTCCAGAAAATATATGCCTTGGTGGGAAGCTTAAACGGATTTCAGCATATAATAACCACTTTACAGGTTCCATTCCAAAAAGCCTAAGATACTGCAACACCTTAGTCCGTGTTAATCTTAAAGATAATCTCCTAACGGGAAATATCTCAGAAGAGTTTGGAGTATACTCAAATTTGTATTTTATGGATTTGAGCAACAACAAGTTTGGTGGTGAACTTTCTGGAAATTGGGGAAAATGCCCTAAACTTATGACGCTGAATTTCTCTAACAATAAAATCTCGGGCACACTTTCTCCTGAACTCGGGAAAGCTATTCAGTTGCATACACTTGACCTTTCCTCTAATCTTCTAGTAGGAAAAATTCCAGAAGCATTGGGAATTTAAAATTATTGTTCAAGCTCATATTGAACAATAATAGTTTTCAGGCCAAATTCCTACTGAAATTGGAATGTTATCTCAACTTGAACAGCTTGACCTTTCTAAAAACGAATTAAGTGGACAAATTCCAATGCATTTGGGGCAATGTTCAAAATTGTTACACTTGAACTTGAGAAACAACAGATTCAGTGGGACTGTTCCCTTTCAGATTGGGAGTTTGCGTTCTCTACAAGATCTCGATCTAAGTCAGAATTTTCTTACAGGGCAGTTGCCTTTCGAGCTCGGACATTTGCAGATTTTAGAAACATTCAACATCTCCCACAACAATTTCTCTGGCTCAATTCCATCCACATTTAAAGAAATGTTGAGCTTGACATCTGTCGATGTGTCGTACAATCAACTAGAAGGTTCTCTGCCTCACCTAAAAGCCTTCATTGAGGCCCCAATTGAAGCTTTGGAAAACAATAGAGGGTTGTGCGGAAACAACTCTAATTTGAAGCCCTGCCCCATATTTAAAAAAGAGCAATGAAGTTGTTATAATATCACTCATAGTGTCTATTTTGCTCACTGTCTTGCTATTTTTTAATTGTTGGAGTGCTCCTTATTCGCAGAAAAGAGAGAGGAACCATATTGAAGAACCAAGAGTGACACAAAATAAAACTTTCTTTGTTGAGTGGGGTCATGATGGAAAAAGGTTCATCAAGAAATAGTTGAAGCCACAGAGAACTTTGACTCCAAATATTGCATTGGAGTTGGTGGATATGGTAGTGTCTACAAAACACAGCTGTCAACTGGTCAAGTTGTTGCCGTGAAAAAATTCATGAGAATGGTGGAGTGGCCAACGAGGAAGCTTTTGAAAGTGAGACTAGTATTTTGACAAAAATACGGCACCGAAATATCATCAAGCTTTATGGATTTTGTTTGCATTCAAGACACTCATTTTGGTGTACGAGTTTATGGAAAGGGAAGCTTAGCAAAGATACTCACCGATGATGGGAAGGCAGTGGAATTGGTGTGGGCTATGAGAGTGAACGTTGTGAAAGGCTTAGCCAATGCTGTATCCTACATGCACCATGAATGTTGTCCTTGCGTAGTTCACAGAGACATATCAAGCAAGAATGTTTTGTTGGATGGGGATTATGAAGCTCATCTTTCTGACTTCGGTTCTGCTAGAACTGTTGATCCCGACTCATCAAATTGGACTTCATTTGCTGGAACCTTTGGATACGCAGCCCCAGGTATGATTCAATTTCCTTTAAAATATTGGCTTTTCAATTTTTTGGGTACTTTTTGAAATAAACTCATGTTTTGTTCATTTCATTTATGTACTTAAGATAATTAACTTGGCAGCCCATGTTTTGTTCATTTCATTTAATTTAATGCTTGATTTTATTTTTGCATTTTTCACCCTTGCATGTACCATGAAAGTGGATTAAGCTTAATTATTTGGCTGCAATATATTATTCGAAGTTAAAATACTCTGCCCCGTCTAACATTTCCAATTAGGAAATAGTATTGTAAAGAGAATTAAGCTTAATTATTTGACTACAAAGTATAGTAATATAATTAGACTTGTTGGCAAGTAAGGATTTGTAATATTTAATCTCAATCATTGGGAAATATTAACTTAAAACATGTTTTGCTGAAGAGCTTGCTTTCACGATGGAAGTAAACGAGAAGTGCGATGTGTACAGCTTCGGAGTTGTAACATTGGAAGTGATCATGGGAAGCCATCCAGGCGATCTCATCTCGTCCCTTCCCCACCATCGTCGTCGTCGTCGTCAGCAACTATTCATCATGAGATTCTGTTTGGGAATGTATTGGATCAACGCCTGTCCCTCCAAGGAGCCAAATAGCAAAGCAATTGGTTTCCATTGCACATACAGCATTTGCATGTCTGCAAGCAAATCCACAATCTCGGCCAACTATGAAGCAAGTTTCTGACAAATTAGCAGCTTCATCACCATCACTGTCAGTGCCTCTTGATCTGATTACATTACAGCAGCTGTTTGATCCGCCAACTTGGACATCTTGATCACACTTATACAGTTGCAATTTTTCCTTGTAAGAGCATGGTGTTAGTGTATGTGTGTTGTATTTTGTTTCACTTTTATTGGTGTTGTAGTGCATTTCTTTCCTTTTAGATTTCCTTTTCTTTTAAGATTTTAAGATCTTTAATAACGAAATTGTTGATGTTCCGTGACACTTTTAGTTTGGATTATATTTAGATACAAATATTATTGGATGCCTTTGGATACGAAGAATGTAGGGTTGTTCTGTTATGTAGAATTATAATACATGAACATCTCCTCTAATGATAATGTAGAATTATTAGAATTAATTTATATTAAATCTTTCGCAATTATAGTTGTGTGATTTATTTTTATTTTGTGATATGTGCTGTCTTTTTTCCTAGTAATCTTAATGCTTTTTGCTGGGCCATTTGGGTGTCACGTGAACCTCGCGTGTGCTAATTTTGGCTGGTCTCTTTTAGGAAAACAAACAAAATTGAGATCTGCTGTCGTCTTGTAATCTCTCAAACTCCTCTTATTTAATAATAAAGAGATTCACTTCATTGCTGACGGTGCTATAGCAGTCACTTTTCTGTGTGATTTTGCTTTTCTATTGGTTTATTAGGGCCTACGTGAATGTTGGGTATGCTACTTTGATACAAATGGTTTTGGATTTAAAGTTGGAATTTTTGAAAAGCCTGAGGATAATGTGTCCTTTTCCGCATGTGCAAAAATTTCTTCACAAGCTAAAGTTAATAATTTGTTTCGTTTTTCCCCTCTTTTGGTGGCTCCAAAAGTCTTTTACTCACCAAGATAATTCTTTTAGTGTATTTAGATATAATGGACCACAAAAACATATACTTTCAAACATTTCAGTGCTTAATCTACGCAATCTTTGAGTTTCGAGTCACCCATCCTGAAGAGGGTTTCTTTCTTAGATAAAGAAGTTAATCAGGTAAAGGTATTATATTGGGCATTCTCTAAATGACGTGTGACACACAAAACAACCAATGCTGATGTAGGTATTACTTACTTATATTCTAGATAATAGATTTTAATAATTATGAAAAATGTTTAGTTCATATCTGTAGCCAATAGTTGCATTTAATATTTAAATCTAGCATCTTTGATGCCATAATTTAACTTCTAACTAGGGGATTGGACAAACGACAACAGTGGACAGTTTAGGAGGATTTACTATTTCAAAGATAGGCGGGTTCTAAAAGGAAGTGCAAAAGCTACAAAGAAGCTTAAATCTTTGAATAATGTCCTGGATGAAAAGGGTCTTTCTAACATACTGTGGTGGAAGGAGGTACACTAGCTCATATAATTTGTTAAGTTTTTAGATAACCTCACCTCAATAGGCATTGTATTGATGTCAACAAGAAAGATCCGTTGTGCTTCTTATTGCAGAGGATGCATGCAGGAAGCCTTCAACTCTCCAGCTGGTTAAAAGGCTTGTTTGCTAGGGTTGAATGTTAACTTGAACAGGGGAAGGTGAGCTCTTAGTTTATCTTACTGTTATATTATCTAGATTTCTTATGGCTTTGAGAAGTAAGCAGAGGAAGAATACTTGATGAGTTACTTTCTCCTTTCATTGGTGTTGGGAGTATTTCTTTCAATTTATTTTAAAACTTGGGCTCTTTTATGGTTTGTGTCCAAGTTGTTCTACTTATATTAATATTAAGGTTTTTAGCACCAATGACCACTGAACTATGCACAAAGTTGTAAAATTGCCCCTTAATCAATACCTGCTGAACTTTAGTACAGTTGCAAATTGAACTGTGACTCATAAACATAGATATTGTTAGATGTTCAGATATACTTTTTTTTTTTTGGTATGTTAAAGGCTGATGTAAGTGGCATTTTGGTGAAAAAGATAAATTAGTTTGAATCATCCATGCAAAAAATGTTTCTGGACAGTTGAAAAAATGTTGTGTTTAAGTTAAAAATACACTATGTTTATGATTCAGGGCAATTTGCAACTTTGTGCATAGTTCAAGGGCATTGATGCCAAAACCCAAATTTCTTTTACTTTCAAGAATCGGTTTCCTATAAATCTTTGGTTACCTGTCTTAAGAGGATAAGAGAGTTTTTCTGGAATGCAAGAGTGCTCTTTAAGTTATTTCTAAGAAATATTACCATTTGTCTTGATTTTAAAACAGTAATCTACCTCTTTTCTTAAAAGCTTCAGAAAAGGTTTCCTTCTACTTGAAATCACACACTACTGAGTTGTGTTCATATTAGCCTGAAAGAGGGAACACTCAACCGGGAGATTTTACAGTTCAAGTCTAGGTTTCCACTTGAAGTTTTACTCTGCAGGGTATGTTACTAATTTATTGTTGGTCATATTGTTGAATCTTTTTCTAGTTCATAGTTGCATTGGCTCATTGAAAATACTTCTTGTGCATGGATTGATTATTTATCATTAGTCAATGATGGATGCGCAAGTGTTTTGTTTTATAGGCTGGTGATTTTTATGAAGCCCTTGGAATAGATGCATCCATTCTGGTTGAATATGCAGGTTTGAATCCTTTTGGAGGTCTACGTTCGGATAGTATTCCTAGAGCTGGTTGCCCAGTTGTTGTATGGAATTCGTTTTCCTTTACATTATATTTGGTTTCCTTGAACTTCAAAATAATTTTCTGCTTTAAATTTTTACTCTGCCATATGATCTTTAATGGAAATTTTCTTTCCTTAAAAACAATAATATTTGGATAATTGTTTAGCTAACTTAAAGCCACAGGTTGCATGATTTAGCAAAGATGGACTTGCATCTTGTGTTTAAGATGATAGGTTATACATTAACAAAAGGAGTGACTTTAATATGGGACCTCAATAGCAGACATAGCATGGGGCATCTCAATGAGTTCACCTTCAATTTTATTTTTCTTCATTCTGGACCGCATATTCAATTCCTAGTTTTTGCATTCCTTTGTTTGAGATTTTGCCCTTTTCAGCTGTTTACAACTGCTAGCCTGTGTTAATAAAGGTTTGCAATTTAATCCAATTGAATGACATGTTGCCTGTTATATTGGCAAATGGAAATCAATCCCGTCCCTTTGATTCATAATATAGTATGTAGTTAATCTATGTAGTTAATCAGCCACACAATTATTCTCTTTGATTGCCAATGTCTTACTGCATATTATTTGCAGAACCTTTGACAAACATTGGATGATCTGACACGAAATGGGTACTCAGTGGTATGTGTAGCTTTTTGCGATGTTATACTTTATCCTTTTTTATATTTGTATGATTTGAAGATTCATTTTACTTTTCGCCTTGTATATGTAATTAATTTGATCTTTGGGTGTGCTCTGCTCTTTACTTTATATCTGGATGCTGACTGAATTTTTTATATATAGAATATCTTCATACTATTGGAAGTTGTGATTTATACTTTTCATGACTTTAATTGAATTGAAAATTATTGTTTTTTCATCTCTCATTTAATTTCTTCTTTTCTTCATATAGTTTGATAACACTGGTTGACAATTCCTGAATCTTAATTTTGCTTAATCATGTAAGAGTAGTGGCCTGATGCACTATTTTCACCCTTAATCAGTAATCACCTTCATAGAATATCATATATTAATAGACTCCTCTTACAAGGTTTTGTTTAAAAAATTGAATGAAAATTGGAAGTAAATGTGTAAAAATGAGGCATAGATTACTCAACCCTTTTCTTAATAAGTAAAATAATTTGGTATGTGGACTAAATGATCTCTGCATTACTTCTCTAGGTCCCTGTTTGTCAGAGTTAGATATCTTCGGCAGTAATTTTTCACTAAAAATGAAAAAAGAAGTAAAAACTGGGGGTATTTACTCATTTTTAAAGACATAATTGCAGAAATACCAGAGTGTTTATCTGTTATAAGGATATTTCTGGAAACTACCTACTCTAGGTTGTTAGCATATACGGTTTCTAAAGGACAATGGACCTAAGGTATCAATGGAACACTTTCATCACCATTTGTAAGGCCCAACATGTTTTCCTTGCTTCATTGGATAATCATGCTGTCCAAATTGATCATCTTTATATCATGCACATGTAGCTATTTTTATCAAGTGACTTGTTTGTTTATACTCATGTTTTGTCCATGTAGTGCATAGTGGAAGAAGTTGAAGGTTCAACTCAAGCTGGTTCCCGCAAAAGTCGTTTTATATCTGGGTATCTATTTGTCTGTTACTTGGTAGTTTCAGTTTAATTTATGAAAGTTTTTGACATTATTTACCCTTTTGATACACTTTTATATACTTAACAAAACTTTCTTTCGTTATGGAAATAAAATAAAGAAAAATATTAAATTGATAATAGTTTTCAATCTTAGAGCATTTATTTTTGGTTATTTCAGCATTTATAATCCTTATTTTTTCATATGGATATGCATACATAAATACCTATATCATAAGTCACTTCTCTCAGAAAATGTCTCTCAACAGAGTCGTCTTCTCTCTTTCTACACAAGCGCACACTAGCATATATCATATGTGTTTGCAGTTCCTACTCGCATCTGCTAGTACATGTTGGAATTACCATTCTCCCAGTGTTTTGCTTTTTCTTTTTTATTAAAAAATTTACTAGCTAGAGAGACAAGGAGGGAGTATGTTGAATAAATGGTAACTTTTATTTATTATTTATTTTATTTAAAGAGTTGTTTGATTTTCTATATGCGACGGGACACTATAGAAGTGTTCCATTTGTAGGTCAGACCAGTTTGCGTGGATTGAAAAATTGGTATTCTGGAGATTAGGTTGCTTTCTGGGCAGACTTTGCCAAGTCAGGAGTAATGGAATTAACCCTAATAGAAATAGAGGTATGTGTATATGTAAATTCCAATTTAGTTCAAAAGAATTTTATATTTCAAGAAAATCAATAATTGGATTAGGAAACTATATAATGTAGGTTAACCAAGTAATCCACAATGACTGGGCTATAATTTAGGCCGAAATATTTGCTAACCCAAATTGTTCAGTTTTTCTATTTAGTATAAAATTTAATTATTTTATCTACATATTAATCATTTAACCAAAGCGGCTAAAGATATATATATATATATATATATATATATATATATGTATATATTTGGGTTTTTGACTCAATGTTCAGGTTCAATGCTATTTGAATTTTTTAGTTTATTTTGTATATAATAATTATTTTATTCTAAAATTACAATGATACTCTTGAATGATGAATAATATTTTTAGCTTTTTTTTTACTTTGTCATAAATTATTTTTTAGCCATATATTTGAAATTTTAAAATAAAATTATAAGAAAAACAGAAGAAAAAAATAGATTAGGATTAAAAAGCATGATAAGCTTTTATGGATATTAAAGAGTTATAAAAAACATTTAAGAGAATGCAAAATTTAAGACTTTTAAGATGATTTTGAATATTTCCAACACTGCTTAGGTATATAAATTAGTTTTTAAAACTATATCTATATCTTTTGTCAATGTCTATAGACTTTGACATACTTCATTAATTAATTATTAACGTAATGCATACTTTACCTCTATACCACTTGCACTAAGGATAATAAAATTAGTTTGGTGTTAACATTATGGCTGTAGAGCGATTATAGAGAGGTTTTAACGTAGAGAGGTTTCAATGTATTTAGTTTCCTTTAATTTAGAATATAAAGAAGAGGAAACGAAGAAGTATTGCTTTGCTGATTCGAAATTAGGTCTTCGTGGCCCATTGGTTTCGTTCATCACACCAAGCTCTTTCTTCAGAGCTTTTTCTTTAGTATATATTAATTGTCACGGGTATTGTGACACGAGAAATCAAGTAGGAAGTTTGTAATTGTACGTGCCATATCATGAACTACGTAGATACTACTTATTTTAATGCAAGTGAGAGACAGAGAGAAAAAAGGGTTACTTTTAATATTTAATCATATCAAATATTAGAGTTTGAGTTTAGAGCTAATAATAAAAGAAAAAATTACATCGACCATATTTTTACTTCAATGCTTTTAATGATATTGCATCATCACCAAATATATATACATTTTTTTTCCTCACTGCGTTTGGTGATATTTTGCATCATCATCATTCATCACCATAATTGCAAACCAACAAAACCGGACAGCAACGTTTATAATGACAGTTTTCATATTCATGTACACGGACTTTTTTCTTTCAGGTTGTAGACGACCAAGCAATTATCATCTAGAAGGTAGATTGAGTTTTCTTCCAACTCTGGAAAATCTTGAATTGATACACATTCTGATCCGCTTCTCTTTGCAAATATAGCTCGACCGGCCGGCAACCTTTCAATCGGTATCCATCCCGTTTTAGCACAACCCAATTTGAAGACCGTAAATCCAATTGTTGATGAGGATGCAGAAAAATGTCTTCTGCTCAAAATCTGTTGAACTGCCAAAATTTCTCCTAATGATTCCACCAAATAAACATTATTAGTATCTACGTACTCCTCCTTTCCGATATCTATTGGATGGCTTTGAAATTTGTTATCAACATGTACTACTTTTGTAGGAATAGGAAAGTTTGTAGGAGCACTGGAAAAATCCCAAGTATGAAGTGTTTTACTCTGGGTTAATCCAAACACCTTATCATTGTACCATATTATATCCACGTAGTACTCCTCCAAAGGAACTGTACTTGTCCATGTATTGTCGCCGTCATCCCCAGCCTTATAGAGTGACAGTCTCATGGCCTCTTGATTGTAATGCATGGCAACGATTCTGTAATCTTTGTTACGACATGGGTCAGAAGAGGACGAGTCTCGTAACTGTGGAGTGTAATGGTGGAAATTGGATGCGATCTCCGGAAAACGGATTAAAATGTGTGGTGGGTTTGGTTCTTTTCCAAAACCACAATCCATCCTTGTGTCGATTCCACATGGTAATTGCATTCCTGAACGCCTCGAAACACTTTTGGTAACACGTTTTCGTTCACCTTGTAAAACCTGTCCTTCTGTGTGAGACTTGATAAGACGAGAGAGTTGGGGCTACTATGAAACATGAGCCATGGTACTGGAAAGGCTGGGACTTTCTGTACTGGTATTTTGCAACAACTTGATTATAGCTTGATGAAATGCCAGGCTTGGTTCTAGCACCAACCCGAGAGCTTGCTCAACAGATTGAGACTGTTAGTCGGGCTATCGGACACAATCTTGAGACACTTGAAGATCTTTATGCGACCTTAGCTATCACACAGAGTGTCATCTTTGTGAATACCCGGCGCAAAGTTGAGTGGCTGACGGATTCGATGAATGCTAAAGACCATACAGTTTCTGCCATCCACGGAGATATGAACCAGAACCAGAGAGACATAATCATGCGTGAATTCCTCTCCGGATCATCTCGCGTGCTAATAACCACTGATCTTATGGCATGTCCAGCAAGTTTCCGTTGTCATAAACTATGATCTTCCTACACAGCCTGAAAACTACCTCCGCCGTATCGGACGTAGCGGACGGTTTAACAGTGTTATTTTTAACATATATAAACATATATACTCTCTCTCTCTTTCTTTAACTAGTAATTAATGGTACTCATGTTTTCAATGAGTTCTTTCTGGTCTAGTTCCATTTTGATTTAAGGTGGTTTTGAGAATCACTCGAAACCGTGCATGTGCAAGTTTTTGGAACGCTTAGCCATTCTCTCGGTGATTTATGAAAGAGTTTAATTTCTCTATGCAGAATTTGCAAAGAGAAGAGAAACGAAAAATAATGCAAGGTTTCAAATTTTGATATTTACAATGTCAATATCATACCATAAAATATATAAAAAATTTACACCTTTATGTATTAAAAAATATATATACTATTTATAAAATTCTTCCATATCAATTTTAGACATAATATATAAAAATATTATTAATTCTTTTTTAAAGAAGAAAATTTTAATTAAATAAATTGGAAATTATCGCTGACTTCAGGCCCATTAATAATATTAAAAATATTATTAATTGTTTTCTTAAACTTTTTAGTTAAGTAAATTGGAAATTATTACTAATATGGGGCACGTCATTTGGGATTCCAAAATTTGAAATGCCAAGCATTTTTCTTATAATCACCTCCTCAATACATGTATAAATTTAAATTCCGAATTTTGGTGTCATTTTATTATTTTCATGCTAAATAATTGGTCCACGCGCTCACCAATCATTAGGTGTATATATATATATATAGTAAAACAATATTTAGTAAACACTTAAAAAAAAATCAAATATTTGGATTACGATGAAAGCTGATAATAAAAGAAACAAAAATAAATACCTCATAACATTTTATTATTATTATTATTATTATTATTATTATTATTATTATTATTATTATTATTATTATTATTATTATTATTATTATTATTACTACTACTACTACTACGATGGTAGACCCCTGGCGCTAAACGATCATATTCAAGAATATCTCCAAAAAATAAATAAATAAATGTAATATATAGTTTTTCTTCACTGATTTTGGTTATATCCTGCATGAATGCGACACTAGCAAAATCGGACTATAAAGCTTTTAAGACTCCAATTTTTATATTTATAGTCATGAACCTACTATTAATTTATGTTATAAAAGAAAAAAATTTTAAAATGCTATTAACTAAAGAAGAGGAGGCTATTCCTCTCTTTCATCTCTAGGTTGCACCTCATTAATTTTCTCTCCATTCAACATAAAACTGTATAGTAACCAATTTGCCTTTTTCTTCCTCAAACTCTGTAGCCTCCACTCTTCCTTTCTCTTTGTCACTCCAGTCTCCACTTTTGACTCTTCCTTTGTCTTTGTCAAATATGGCGACATATACAACATATTCTTTCGCATATTCTTTCGCATAGTTGTCATCTTAATTATTTGCGCGCGTCTTGCTAAGTTAACAACACTGTACGTGGTTTTTGAACCCGCAATCATCCTCGTGCTATAAAGACATAAACAATTACTAAAATGACAAATTCGTAGCACAAGTGGTGATGAGAAAAGTATTTACACTGTTATTCTCAAGTGGTGTTTTAGATTGTAAAGTACAATGAATTTCTAAGTCATTTCATGCAGTGACTAAAAAAGACTTGAATTTTGAACGTTTCTAAATAATTAGAGAAAATTCTGACCGGGTCATTTTGACAAATTAATAATAATAATAAAAAGAAAATTGGAATAAGAAGACAAAGTCTTTTGTATATATAATATACAAAGCTGCGTTAAGAATGTGGAAATCATAAGTAAGCAAGGTAGATTATAATTCTCAGTTAGGCTTTTATCTTTGGCGGTTTGAAATACTAATTCTCTCTCAATGAAAATGTTCCACAATGGGATGGTGGTGAAACTTCAAAGCTACCATGAAAAGTACCTCCATGCTGTGGACGACCAAACGTCCGTCATCCAGGGTGATAACGTTGCCACCAATAACGTTAAATGGAGGGTCGAGTCTGTGCCCGGATCCGACACCCTTATCCGCCTTAAGAGCTGTTACGGAAAGTATCTCGCCGCCTCCGACGAGCCCTTTCTTGTTGGTTTTACAGGTTTTCAAGTCCATCAGACACCGCCCAGCGGATGTCCGAACTCTTCCATCGATTGGGAGCCAATCAGAGGAGGGAATCAAGTAGTGCAGCTTAAGAACAGCCGCTTTAGCACCTTCCTCAGGGCCAATAACCGGTCACCCCCATGGAGGTACTCGGTCACCCATAAACTTCCTTTGGGATCCTCAACAAAGCGCTTAGATTGGAATCTTATTATTGTTGCTACCACTGAACAATCCAGTTTCTCAAGACCAAAGGTTTGAGCTCTTTCAAGTGCCTTTTTTTTGTTTTTCTTTTTTCAATAAACATAGAATATGTAAATAGGGTGACTAAAACTGTAAGAAGAAATAGATCTAACGAAATTATATATAAATTGTTTTGGTAAAAATTATATGCACGTACATTTTACTATTTAAAATGATTAATTAGTGATAAACTAGTCTATTATCCACCCAAAGCAATATTAGTTAATTAGGTATAGAAAGAAAAAAAAAAAAAAGGAAAGAGTTTTTATGTGTATAATTGTAAATTGTAATTTATTAAAGCTGAAATATTAGTGCTTGTCCTTTTGGTTGTGGATCACAGATGCAAGCCAACCAACGTGTTCCTGCTCCAGCTCCCACTTCCGGACAGGTAGGCTGAGATTAATAAGAACAATAGTGATGCATGCAAAAATTACGGATAAATAAAATTCCATTGAGGTTTTGTTACAAACGTCAATACAGGGTTTCATGCAATCTGCGAATCAAGCAATTAACACAGCAAATCTAGCAGTCCACCCAACAAACCAAGCGGCGGGCTTTACCAACCCTCAAGTTTCTGAAGCTGGAAACGCGCCGATGGGAGACACAACACCGCTTGATGATGGTGAACATATGCCTGGAGCTTCCTCCGGCTGCTGCTGCAATTCAATAATACTGAACATATGCCTGCTGTGGTGGCTTATAAACCTCCACTGTCTAAATCAGTAAGTTTCAATTAAAAGCTAAGGATAAATTAGCATAGCAGCTTACATGGTACCATTCATGCACGATTAACGGAACAGCTAGTGATCCACATAATTGAAGGCTTTTATTTTTATTAATCCATTCATGATGTTATATCTATAATTAAAAATTATATCGGGAATGGTTAGTCTATTGGATATACTTTTTTATTTTAGTAATTAATCAAGGTTTTCTAATTTTTATATATATATTTTTATTTTCTTTTGAAAAATGTTACAACTGTTTTGGTGATTTTTTTTTTTTGATGAATCTTGAAAAATGTTACAATTGGTATGCAGGAGAAACGGTTAATGGTTGCGAAGAATGCAGGAAAAGCAGTTGTGCATTTTGCTTCTCTAGTGGGGGGGTGCGGCTGTACTGGCCCTCCAATCGGCGACAGGAATATAAATATACATCCAGGCCGTAATATATATATATGTCATTTATGTATAAAAAGTAAATACATAATTTGTTCCGCAATCAAAACCTCATCCAACGATTTAATCAAATAAGCTATGCTAGTCGGGTCTGCATGTATATTTGCCAAAGGCAGCTATGCTTGTCGGCTCTGCATGTATAAATGTACATTTATTAATGAAGAACATTGGTACTTACAAGGTTTAGTAAAGTATTTATCCTGTTTCTACCAAAAAAGAAAAGTATTTATCCTGCCTATTTTAACTTGATTGTAAATTCTCTAAGTTCCCCATAATAATTGAGAAAATTACTTTAATTTGGTAAACAATATTAATTATTAAATTTGTTTGTTTGAAACTTTCCAATACGATAATTAATATATAATTAATTATAAATAATAAAATATAATAAGGATATATGCTTATCCACACAACCATAAAAATTGTCCACACATACATATACAGTGAGATATCCATGTGGAGGGCCATGAACGTGTATCATGTCCATTAATGAATATTGACTACTATTCCAAAGTATTATTCACCAAAATAAAAATTGACTACCACTCCAAAACCCTACCATTTTAAATGATTATTTTGCTTTTATTTATACATATGTTAGCTGAAAATTCTACAGCGATATATATGATATATATCCATATACAGCTTTCTTATTTGGCTTTCTCCGAGGAAAAATCTCAAAAAAAAAAAAAAAACAAAAAAAACAAAAAGTTATTGTTTTTATATCTAAAAAAGTAAAGATAAAAATCAGGACCAAAGTATATATAGGCGTCTCATTCAATTCAAACAAAGGATTAATGGATGCATGTGATGATGGGGTCCTTTAGTTTCTTCATAAAATGCACGTATGGTTGCAGAACACTAACTAGAAACCACCATACAATTTTAAAAAAGTACTGTATACTATCTCTTATAATACTAATTCCTATATAATTCAGGTCATAAAAAGAGAGATTTCAAATATTAATAGCATGCATATTTATGTCTCTTTTAGTAGTATTACTGCTTTTACCTTAATAATATAGTTTTTGTAGGAAAAGGACTAAGAAAATCCCAAATATCAACTTCTCCTGTGGAGGACAATGCATGTATTTGATCGGATTCCATGGGCCGACGCTGTGCAAACCCATTTCAAATCCCATGGGCTCATGGGTCGGGCCCATTTCAATTGCTGAACAGATTGAAGTCAAAATTGTAAAAAAATAAAAACCAAAAAAAAGAAGAAGAAGAAGATGTGAATTCACCTACAGAGACTCCTATGATATGGTAGAATTTAGACTGAATTGAATAAGAAAAAGAAGATGTAAACAGAGAAAAACTGGGTTTTAATACTCCTTTCATGCCCTTTTCATTAACCACTTGACTATTTAAATAATCTGCAATAGAGAAAGAGAAATAACTACTACCTACATGTAATAACCTCATTTTATTTTTAAAAACGGTCGGTTTCAGGGCGTTTTAGGTTAAATACGGTTTTCTTTTTATAGAAATAAGCGGTTTGAGTTTCAGGAAATTTTAAGGGCCAGACTACTCGTGAGGAGTGAGACTTTTCTACCCATTTGCCCTTGGTCCGGTTTGACCATAATTAACTTTCACTATTTATTATTATATTAATATCTTTAATAATATCTTTAATTTTATTTTATTATATATAATTATTTAATTGCTAAAAAGAGTTGGCAATTGGGAATTTAATGCTTCATGGCCGACACTCCCACTTTTGACTTTACAATTTTATTTATTTAAATATTAATATATTCAAAATATCTTCACTTTTACTTTATTTTTGTTAAAAAAATATTCACAATTGGCTTTTAATGTGGGTGGCCGACTCTTCTTTAACCTTTTACACTTCAATAGTTTTCAACCATATTTTTAGAGAAAGAAGGCTAGAGAGAGTTGAAAAAATTGCAAAATTTAAGAGTTTTGAGGAAAGTGGTCAGCCATCAAGTGAGGATTTTAGCAAAGCTTGGGTGCTTTTCAAGGTTTTGCTTTCAAGCTTTAATCAAGGTAGGCAACTTACCCTTTTATTTTCTTGTATATTTCTTTATATTTTCATGAAATTCTTGGGTAAATTCATGTGTTATGTTGTTGTGATGATGGATTGAGATTAATATGTTGTGTGTTAAGTTTATTGATTAAGACCTCATTTATTTGGATTGAGATTTGATGGAATATGTGGAATAAAGTTTGAATTTATGGAAATTAAGCATGGTTTGATAGAGTAGCTTGATAGATTTGATGTTTGGCATGCTTGGTTTGTTATTTTGGTGAAAAAACATGGTGGAAATTGTGTATAAGGGGACTGGCCATAGTAGAGGGGCTTTGTGAAAATTTTGCAAGAAAGGGCAATTTGGTCCTTTTGGCCACAAAGGGTACTTTGGAATTTTTAAAAAGTTCAAGGGTATTTAGGTCATTTTGTATGCAAGGGACTCAAATGGGATTTTTGAAATTGTTTAAAGGCATTTTGGTTATTTAGATGTAAAGGACATAAATGGAATTTTAAAGAAAGGTCAAGGGCATTTTGGTCATTTGACATGTAGGGACGTAAATGTAATTTTTGAAATTATTGAGGGTATTTTCGTCATTTTTCAAGGTAGGGGCAGAGTTGAAAATAGTTGGAATTGGAGGGGTATTGTGGTCTTTTCTAAATTACAAATTATTTATTATATATATATATATCTATTTTCAATTATTATTTACATATTTAAAAATATAATTTATTTTAAATGTGTTTGTATAATTATAAATATAGATATATTTTATAAAATACATATAATTTATGTACGTATTTAAAAAATATACGTTTGTACGTTTTGTAAAGGTTTATGTAAAATAAAAATCATTATTTATGTATTAAGTATATATATACATGTGTGGGTATAATTATATATGGGGGTATGTATATGTATAATCATGTATACGTATAAATCGTATTTGTGTGCATGTATATGTGTATAAAATATGTGTATACATATATGAGTGTGTATCTACGTGTTTGTGTATATTTATGTGTATGTGAGTATGTATATATATGTATTTATGTGTATGTATATATGTGATTATGTATATATGTATTTTATATTTGTGGGCATATATAGATATATATATAAAATATGTATACATATATGGGTGTGTATATATGTGTTTATGTATATGGATATGTGTATATGAATGTGTATTTATGTGTGTATATTTATATATATATTTATTATATATATGTTGTATTTGTCATATATGTTTATGAATATGTTACTATATGTATGTTATTTTAGTGGTAGATATGATAATTAATCATATAGGGGTATATTTATGGTAATTTTATATTTACTGAGGGTATCTAGTAATTTACATAGGATGGGGTACATGTAATATCATCGATATGGTTGGCGACTTGTATGTCGTTGATGGAATATGGGCATTTATTTTGCAATATTTTTGGAATAAACGTTGGTAATTATGTGTTTTATAATTGGTTTGGCGGTATGATCATGGAAATAATTCATTATAAAATGGAAAGAGGTTTGTATTTTGAAAATTGGTTTACTATGAGGTCATGGTTCAAAACTGGTCACAGATGCATTATGAACCCATTTGCACTGGGGTGGTCACGGAAGCGGTGGTTCATCCATACCACGAAGATGTGTTTTGTGCATAAAACGCTGAATGAGGGTAGGTTTTCATTGAAAAATAAAAGAGGAAAAATAATAATTTTATGTGTATAGAGATACACTTACATGATATGACATTTGCATTTGTATTGGTTGCGAGTGTTTTCCTCACGATTGTATCGGATGAGATAAGTCCAAAGGGCTTGGCGGGGCAGTGGTGTACTCGTTCGCCGGTATGATATTATGCATTTTGGGTGATATATTTAAAAATATTCTTTTTTGGTTGGTTTGAAAAATGGTCTTAAAAGTAAAAGGAAAGTCTATGATTTTATTGTGTCTTTGTTAAAAAGGTTTTAATCAAATCAAATTTTGTTTAAAAATATGACAATCACACTACTCGAACCAGGTAAGGGGGTTACACTACAAACTACAAACTAGGGCTGGACACCATAAGCTAACAATACCACATGCCTACACACTTCACCCATGTGTAATAGTAAAAGGATGCAATAAGTTACGCCATATTCTTTGCTGGTCCTCAAGTCCACGTAAACATGCATGATGCAAGAATGTCGCAATCATGAACAATTGTGGATGCTCATAGCGTGGCGGAAGAAATTTGTCATCACAATAATAGGAAAGACCTTTTTCTCTTCTTTTTCGAGCCTCCTGGTTGGAAATCCTTCGAAAATCTATTAGAGAATTTGCAGATCCATTGTTTGGCCGCGAAGTGGGTGAAAATTCCAATACTCTATCCGTGGGATCGTTATCACCCTTAGGTGGAGTAGTTGATTCTGAAAAGGAGAAGCGTTTTTCGTTGAATTTGATTTCGCTCCTCTATAAGACAGTGACTCAGATAGCCTCTGATAATGTGTTCGGATGCTTGATCTTCACGTCCAAGCGAACTTCATCCTTCAAGCCTGCAATGAAAGAACTAATAAGGAAGCCCTTAGGGAGGTTTTCCACACGGTTAGACAATCTTTCAATTGCTACCGATAGCGGCAAGTGGTAGTTTGTTGTAGTCGAGACAAAGCCTCTTGGATCGTCAAAATCAATGGGTCCAAATCGAAGAAGAGCACTTTAGTAAGCTCATCCCATGATAATGGTCCTCGAAATTTGCTTTCGACCATCTATGCCATTGTAAGGCTATGCCTTCCATGTGAAAAGAAGCCAATTGCACATGTTGGTTTGGAGGCACATTCTTGTACTTGTAATCGCTCGCTTTGAAAATCCATTATGTTGGGTTTTCTCCGTTGAACGATGGAAAAAGAGCTTAAGGTCTGTTGACGAACCTCACTGTTTGTACATGGAAGACTCCCTTAGGGAGAACGGGTTGATCTCCATTGGTGCGATGGGAACTGTGGGAGTTGTAGGCTTTTAAGCTCGGATAACACCATTTGTAAAGTGGTATTTATCTCGAAAAATTTGCATTTATATGATCGAAATTTGATTCATGCCTTGTAAAGAGCTTCATTGAATTCATTTGAAACTCAGCGATTGGTCTTGCCATGAGTATCCATATCGCTACTAGGGCGTTTAGGCTCACGATACAAATGATATGGTAGAATTTAGGAAGAATTGAAAAGGAAAAGAAGGAAGACATAAGCAGAGAAAGTGGGTTTTAATACTCTTTTCATGCCCTTTTCATTAACCACTTGGCTATTTAAATAATTTGCAATAGAGAAGAGAAATAACTACTACCTACAAACTAGGAAGCTCAACACCACTAAGCCACAACTAACAATACCAACATCAAGGAACCCAATACTAACAAGACCAGGTCACCCATATGCGTGGACCATGATCTACCTACACTACAGCCCATGTACATAACATCCTACTCCTCTTGTCTTCTTTCGCTATTCTCTGTTCCTCCGCCATTGGAGAAACCCTAAATCGAAAATCGATGTGAATTCGAAAATGCGAATTTCAGTGAAGGTATAGCGGCGACTTGTAAATTTTACTTCTCTTTCTTTCTTTCTTTCTTTTTCTCTCATAAAGGTTAAGAACCAATAAAGGAATTGAGTTTTGTAAACGCTTGTTTTGATTTGTCGGGAAGTTTGATTCATTGGATTTTCATATCAATTTTAGATAAAAATTATAAATCTACTATTGCTCAGCTCCGAGTTTACATATATATTATTGGTCCTTTTTTTTTTTTTGGTCTGTTTGGATTAATTTGGTGATCATGGATTGGTTTATATTTAATCTATATGTGTCAAGCTTTGGTTTTAATTTGGTGAAATCTGAATTGCCAAGTGTGAAATCTGAATTGCTAATACGGTTGTCCGTAAAACCCACTTTGAGCAAAGAAACACCTGGGACCTTTTATTATTGGTCATAGCTTGATCTAAGAGTGTGGCAGCCTAAGCATTTGAGTTCCGCTTTTAGTTGGATTCCACATCACGTTATAAACTTAGAGTTGGTGCAACATTGGCTTTGTGAAGGATTTCTTTGAGAGTTTATTCTCCTGGCGGGTATGAAATGGGTTCAAAGTGTTGACTCACTAGTTTTCTATCTCTGCAAACATTATTTGCATATGCCAGGAGATGTGTTTGCTCTTTTTACCTATTTAAGTTTAATTTTTGTCCTCTTTATTTCATATAGGTTCACTTATGACACTACAAGAAAAATTTGAATTAGTCAAAATGCTACTTTAAGTTATTTATAACTAAAACAAAAGTGTTGGAGGATAAGGATATAATTAGTTATAAATGGGTCTTTGTTACTAAAGTTTGTAACAAAAACACCACAATACACTCTTGGCGTAACTTTCCGCTAGAAACGATGCTTACATGGCATAAAAATCTACAACAACCAATCCTAGGGACACATGAAATCTTTTTTATTTTTTATATTATTATTAAGCGGCGTCGGCAGGGAATTTAACCAAAGCTGAATGGTCATAACTCTCGTTTTCATCCCTAGCTAGAAAGGGTACAAACATCTTGAATTGGATTTGTAGCGAACTCATCCATCGATTGTAAGCTCTTGAGAAGTTTGCAGCTTTTTCAAGCTTTTGGGTGTCCTCCTTTACTTTAGCGTGATATCTGGTTTTCTTGAGTCTTTCATGCATACAAGTTTTTTATAGATATGGGATGATGGATTTTGTTTAGTTTTTCAAGCTATCTTACGTGTCTTTAGGTGCTTTTGTGTAATTTGGTAAAAGGATTTATGGTTCACATCATGATTTTTTGATGTATGCCAACAAACCCCCATTTTAATTATTAATTAAAATACATTTGGCAAATAAATAAAGTAATTATTTTTCTTTTTATTATTGCAAATTTATTATTTACTGCAAGTGTATTCATTTGTATGCCAAATAGCCGAGCCAGCCATGGTCGCCAAGACCTTCATGATCTACAGCCACCCTGTAAGAATTTGCCGGATTTTTGTTCTTTTCACCTTCTTCATTTAACAAGCGGCTCTCTTCTGCTCACGGCTATTTTCCCTCAACTCAGGAGTTCTTCAGGTCGCGTATTGATGTTAGGCATAGGATATATTTCTTCTTCTTCAATTATAGCTTTGGTATACCTCCCTACTAACATTAATATTTGGTTTTTCTTTGCATCTTTTTTCATAAGCTAGGAGATGATGGATTTTAATTTGGTTTTTGTCTATGCCTTTGTGTAATTGGGTGAAGGATTTAGGTTCACATCATGATTTTTTATTTCGTGCTTTTGTTATTTAAAACACGATCATATTATGGTTATTTGTTTTGAATCATAAAAAATACTAGTTTTCCATTAAAAAACAGCATTTGTTTTGTTTTAACTTGTAAACTTCGTGTAATTGGATAAGAACAAAATATTTCCTCTCTAATAGAAATATGGTTCTGGGATTCATCTACAATGTGGCTTTTGCCGATTCGATATGCGCATAGATCGAAAGTGGTTTGTTATAGTGGTTTGCTTTATGCTCTTTAAAAAGTGCATTACTTTCTATTCTCTGCCAAAAGCGTTCTTCAAGTTTTACTTCATGATGCTTCACTACTTGTGGGACAAGACTTAGGGGTTGGATTTGTTTGAATTTTCACTCTTTGAATTTACTTTTTTTTCACTTGTTAGCAATCAGAATCAGGTTTTGAGTTTTCATAAGACTTGATCCTTTTTATGTCTAAAATGGACAATAGTGGTGATTTCATTCAATGGCTCGGTCTAAAATCTCAACAAAGATCCTTTCCACACATCCCAGATGATCCAT
>CM017574.2:169505-229976 GCA_007844105.2 Rhamnella rubrinervis | reverse complement strand
ATTGAACTATGTAATATACTCGATAAAAGAAAAAGACAGAGAACAAAAGGAGCAAATGGAATTGACTTACAATATCATACGCCTTTTCCCGCTCCATGTGCTGGGCATTCGTGACCTGAGAATTGAGCATCTGAAAGCAAAAACAGAAACCAAATTACATACAAAACCAAAATTTACGATCAGCTCTCGTGCAAAGACACCTTGTTAAAGTACAACAGACCTGATCCTGCACACTTTTCTTTGGCACTTGGCTGGTATACCGTGCAATGCAGTGAGGAATATTAAAAGGCATCTTGAGAAGCAAGGCCAATTCTGATATTTGTCGAACCTGGGTACAACGGAAGAACCAAAATAAGCAACTTCGATTTCGCATGTGGGTTTTCGTGTTTTCTCAAATAAATTCTAATGGGTATGTAGAGAAGGCGAAGAGGGGTTGAAGAGTGGTGGATTAGAGGGTAGAGAGAGTTGTAGCACCTGGGTTGATGACGACCAGATTGGAGCCCCGCCCGAAACGAGTTGAGAAGGGACCACGGACTTGAGGTAATCCTGAGCAAACAGCACAGACAGAAGCTTAGTTTAAAATGAGTTACAGAAAGAGAGAGAAAATGAAGGTTCTTGGTTTCTTACCATGGCAATTTGGCAATGGAAGGAAACTGGCTTTGGAAATCACCCGCGCGCTTTTGCCTCTTTTTTCTTCTACTCTCGTTATGTTTCGTTTCTGTTTGTGTTCGCGACTGTGTTTTCTCCTCCCTCCCAAAATAAATGCCTTTTCCTTTTCAGTTTATTTATTTATTTATTTCAATTTTCTTTGCATGCATGACAACATGCCAAAATTTAGACCAAAATTCCACAAAAATGTATTAATCCGAATTACTTATAAAATATTTGTACAAAACAGTACTATTAGAAAATAATCATCACACACAGAGCATGCAAATATTTGTGCTTCTACTTTCATATCAAAAACAAAATAAGAAAAAAATATCTATTCGGTAGTTTTTTTTTACTTGGCGGTAGGGTTAGTCACAATTTGCCCTCCATACGGGACAGGACAAAAGTTAACACTCGCTTTTTAAGTACTAAATTTGGAACAGTATAGTCTCAGTGGTATAAATTCTAGTCAACTTGGGAGGTAACATAATTTCATTCGAGTTAAGTAAACAAAGTGACTTGAAGCTCCAAATGATTAGAATGAAAATCCTAATCTTTTAACATATTCCGGATCACATTCAACAGTATATCTCACCCCAAAATGGGGAATAATAAAGTAAATCCTAGAGAAATCAAAAAATTACAAGAGTAGTGTCAAATAAGACTTTTTAGCATCCACAGTAACATTGATGGACAACTTAAAAGTTGAACCCACATTTGGAAACAACGTAATCAACAATTGCTTCCTCCATGTAAAATCTTAGCCAGCTTTAGCCTTGGGAGCTTTCTTCTTAACTTGCCTCTTTGGAATTGAATTCTTCATCCCCACAAAGAAAAGCAGCGCACCAAAAAGCGCAATGTTCTGCCAGAAGAAAATTGCCAACTTCAATAATCTAGGCTTGCAAGTGAGTTATGCCGAAACTCTAACAAGTACATATACACAAACCTGCAAGAAGTCTACGGAAAGCACACCAAATTGAGGCGTGTCAGGACTGTAGTTGTAGAAATCATACAGAACTGGAGTGGTAAGCGCCAGGAGGAGAATCTACACCAGACAATACATTTTATGAGTCATGACTACAGATAGAATGCAAAATTCATTTTATGAATTCTTGGCATTCAAAAGTAAGCGCAATCAGAAACCCAAAACAAAAGGTAATCCTAACCAGGACATAAGCTCCAAAGGAGCTTCCAAATACGAATAAGATGCCTCCAATTCCTTTTGCAGATATAATAGTTGCCGCTAATTGTCTAGCCTGTATATATATTATCTCCATGTCAGATGTAAAACCACACCTAGAGCAAGATGAGAACCTGGAAAGTAATCATAGGAGATAAACAGAAGGGCCTTACATCAACATTTGGTAGTGCAACTCCAAGCTTGAAGAGAGGTTTTTCTTTAAGATGGTCAATTTGGGAACCAACTCCTTCACAGCAGGCCCACCATCAACATCAAATTCATTGAACCTGATGATATTGAAGCCTTGTCAATACAAAGGCATCTAATGTTGCCTTACACACACAATCCCAGTACTATAATATCCTAGTAATATGAATTCGTACTTTAAGCAATTGTCTACACTATGTAATATTTGAACCAAGTACCTTAGCACTTCAAGAGGAGTGGATATACAACTACGTTATCCCCATGGGGACAACAATCAGCTACATTAAAATCATGCATTTTCTTTAAGAATGGCTTAAACTGCAGATGCTATATGCTATTATTTATTAGAAACAATTCTGCAAACTTTTCCAATGAATGGAGCATGGACATAACAATAGACTACTTGAGCCACAAACTCAAAGAGCCTTATAAAAGATGTGGTCATTTATGCTGTTTGATCTCAAGGGAAATAAATGGGATCTGGTTATACAGTAAGTGACTGGTTCTTGCACATAATATGAGACTCCTAGAGTAGCTGACAATCAACACACATTTTTCTAAAGCTATATCATTTTGGTTATGAAATTGGGGAAAAAAGTTTTATTTTCAGCAGCTACATGTGATCCCAGATCAACGGCTTTATCTGATTCTATATTTTTGTTTTCAAGTATGGAAGTAAGCTGGTAGGATTGGTTGTTAATATACTTTGCAACATGTTTGATGTACTGCGGCAAAGCTTTCTACTTAAGAAAATGCAAACACATAACTATAGTTTCATATTAAATAGGGATAAAAGCTGCTATAGTTGGGTCCTTTTTCACTTTTCCCATAGATGCAATGTTCGTCATAGAAAAAATATTCCTTAACATGTGACTTCATAGTAAAAAATTCTTATCTTGTAAAATAATAAATTTGGATACCAATCAAATACAACAAAGTGAAAGCTAAATGTTACAAGTTTGGTAGAATTAAAAGTTGTAAAGGCTGTTGAGTGTGGGCCCAAATCCCAAAAGAGGTACAACCCCACTAGTACCTTCCAAAATAAGGTTATCTCCTCAACTACTTGCCATTACTTTAAATAAATAGTTTGATCCAAAACCAAACAAAAGAAGATCACAGATCCAACTAAATACCTAATATACAACCATGGGCATTTCTCACCATTAACACCCAAATTACATTCCAAGTGAACTTGAAAGGCTAATCTCTTTCACATGCTTGTTAAATCATTTATAAACCTCATTTCCATAATGCTAAAATTGATTTACCGCAATAATGGACTTTCACTGAACTGGTTCTAAAATGTTGATGAACATTTAGAGTCCAATAGCTCCCTCATTGAACTCAGCCATAGCTTGATCTATTAACTAGATCTCATTCTAAGGTGTAAAATAGAACTAGACCAGCCAACCCAGTAACACATCTATAATTTAAAAACTTGACTTTCCACTTTCACTTTCTCATGTTAAAAGCTCCTATATCAACTACCCTGTAGTCAGTCATTTCTTCAAAAGAATACCACCTCAATTTGATATTTACATTCCAACAACCACGATCACCACCACAAAACGTAGAACACAGAGATCAAATAAAAAGAAACAGTGCCACTGCAAACATATGATCAAGCTACTTACTTAGTAGATACATGTATTGATGCATATATACAAATGCGTATATTATGCAAATAAAAAAATCAGTGACAAAGCACCACAATTGAAATAACTAGATCCAAGCAACAGTGAAAAGGACAAATCGAGAAACAAACCCTAAGCAGGTAGATCTGAAAGAGATAGAGAGAGATAGCTTACGCCTGCCAAGCAGAGAGGATGAAAAGGGAGGCAAAGAGAACCCTCCCGAGGAAGGAAGCGAACCCCATCTTCTTGTGTTCTTGGAAAGAGAGAGAATAATAATAATAATAATAATAATAATAAAGCCTTGGGGAGGCTGAGAAAGCTCCTGTCTGGTTGGGTGGTCTGCAACCCAAGAGAGAAGAAGATATAGTCGTTGGTGGGTCTTTAATGGGTCAAGTTTTGAAAAAGCAAAGCCAAGCTGGAATATTTTGTGAGTGCGACGCACACGCAATTCGAGAATGGAAATTACAAAACTAAATTAAATCCATTTTTTCAAAAATATAAAATCATAAAATTAAATTAAATTAAGTTTCGCGATACAATCAAGACTGGGAAAAAGACCGTAGATTTTGACTTATTTACGGAGCGTGCCACCCCAAACTGAGTTTTTAAAACTCTAATTTTAATAAATTTGAAAAATGAATGATTCCCATTAAAAAGGCCATTATTTTCTTTTTTATATGTATACATTAGAGTCTGGGACAATTGATCTGAACTTTGTATTATTATTAATGCCAAATACAAAGCACAGGATAAAGGATGAGACAATATGAAATATGGTCAGATTTAATAAGAATTTCTAAAGTCATATGCATCGCCATGAGCCTGCCTTAATTAAATATTTCTGATCCAATCAGTCACAAACATGCCTCCAATTGGCTGCCTAACTGGCTTTTGTTCTTTTATATTCTTATATTTATATATTTTTTAATGAAATCCGACTTGCATTTTAACCTAGTTGCTGCAAACAAACTTCATTTTTGCAGTGCTTTTGACTGGCAAAGCTTTTTCTTAACCTTGGCAAAACTTGCAGGTTTTAATTTTGATAAATCTTTATTAAGATTTTAGATGTATTTAATTTTATTAAATATTAGATGAAGAATGAACTGTTAAAAGAGTGAATTTAATATTTTAGACTTTTATAGAGTTATAAAATTGATGTATTCAACCTTATAAAATATCAAATAGAGAGAAAATTATTAGAAAAATAAGTTTATTATTTTAAACTACTATAAATTATAAAGCTAAAATAATAATAAAATTTTATATTCTAATAGAATTTACGGCTTTTTCTTAACCTACTACTTTTTTTTTTTTTTTAATACCATCTTATTGCAAATGTCTATTTCACTAATGCTTTTGTCAGAGAGTTATAAACATTTAAAAAAAAAAGAAAAAAGAAAAATAGAAAAAGAGTTTTTTCATGGGGGTGATTTGGCTTTTGCTTCAATCACTGCCATAATATGATCTGATTTAACAAAGCAAAGCTCCATCAAGGTTGATGTACTGTGTTTTTCATGTGCAGCATTTTTTTATTATTATTTTTTAAAAATATTTTATGGTTTGTGAACATAATTGAAAGTTAAATTATTCAAAAGGAAACAGGAAATAAATCTTTTTGTATGATTAAGGAATTTTATGAATCATATTGAACAACTTTAATTATTATTGCTTATAGATATTGCTAAATTTTTATTATAGTACAAACATTTTGGGTAGAGATCTAGTACATACAGAGTTTACATTAAAAATTCATAAAAGAAAAGATGAACAATTTGATTAAATTACAGATCAAATACATGATGAAAAATATTATCAAAAAAAAAAAAGTGAATGAAAAAACTATAAAATTGAAAAATATTAAAGAACAACTTGAATAAATTTCAATTCAAATTCAGGGCTCTACTCTAAAATAGACATTTCTTAGGCCCCTACAATTTAAAATCAAATCCAAAACCTCTCCACTACTCATTCGGCTATACTATAGACGCTACTGCTCTCCTGAGACGCCACGTAATCCACAAATCAAATGATCCTAGCATCCGAACTATACGATTGGCTTGTGATACGTGTTACCCGCTCCAAAAAGCGAGTGCATGTGATCACCGTAAACCCGCGAGTAGTTTGTGAGACCTCCACCGCTTGACTTTTGACCTCTCACTTTTCAGACCCACTTCTATCTCTGACTGTCTTTACGACGCCGTTTCCTGGATCTCCTCCTCCGTTTGCTCCCAGCTGTCCAAAGCGGAGCATTGGATATCCGTACTACTACCACTACTGTAAATATAATAGACACAGAGCCGGCCCGAAACCAAAGGTTCCTTTCTTCGTATCTCTGTCTCGGTGTCGTCTCGGGTCCTGTCCGTACTTCCATGGCTTTCGTTTCCTTCTGTTGGGAGGGTTCTCTTCGTCTCTGTGTTTGTTTTCTATGCTTGGAAAGAGTAAGCTTGCCCAGATCTCCTTCTTTTCTCTCGTTTCATTTTTAGCTTCTCTCTCTCTTCCATACTTTGTTTTGCTTTGTGTATTGGTTTTGTTGCCCTGTTTGGTTAGCGAGAAAATGTGGGGCTTGAAGTTTTCTGGAAGTCCCAGTGGGTCTTACTTGTGCTTTGTTTTGAATCCTTGGATCTGATAATCTGGCAGATTCGGTATAATATGTTTAAAAAGCTTGACTTTTTAAATGAAGTTACTTGTTTTTGGCTTGGTCAGAGTGCTTCTCTTGTTAGTTTACGTTAGTGATGCTCACCATATTCGACCTGCAAGTGGATGCTTACTTGTTGATGATTGTGTTATTATGACTATATTGGTTTTCGTTTAGGTGCAACAGGTCCAATCAATTAACTTTCTTCAAGATCCTGTTTTGGTTTACTTTTATTTTAAAAATTCTGTTGGGTGTTGTTAGTGAGTGAAAGATGGGTTTTGAGCTCATAATTTTGGACATTTTATGTGGTTTCGTGTTTTGAGTTCATGATTTTAAAATTTTATTTGGTAGGCAGACTATTCGCTTAAAATATTTGAAATTTAATTTGGTTCCTTGCTAAATGTGGTTTTAAATCCAATTGAAATCAATTAGGTTACCCTTTACAAAGTGGTTATAAGTTGATCTGTTTCCTTGTCTTACCAAACTAAAGGCTAATTATGACCCACTAATCTCTTTTTAATGGCTTCTCGCGGCTACTAGAAGTTATTTTTGAGATCATGGCGACATGGCTTGTTTGTTTGTGTTTTTATTTTCTGGTACAAATTTCTGAAAACTCTGTTCTTGCATTGTTATGAAATCTCTTCTCATTGACTGCTATGTTATCATGGGTCTTGTTGATGTTGAACTTGAGAGTTTTATTTCATCACTTGCATATTTTTTTTATGTGATCTCATTTCTAGTAGCCTTCCGCTTTTAAGAAGTCATGATTTCGAGAAATTTTTTTAATTTGTCTTGTATTTATAGCTTTCTGTTTGCTTCGCATGATTCTTCTAATTGATGGCCTGATTAAGTTTATGTTTGTGACCAACGAAAGTGGCAACAATATAGCATCACAATTCAAGTCTTATTGTTGGTTTTCAGGGTCTTTGCTAGTTAGAAGTGGCTTCTCACTTTGTGACCCCAAATTCCATATTTGATATGAATCTATTTATTGATAATATGAAGACATACGTATATATATATTATCTTAGTTAGTATCATCCCATATATTGGTAAATATGAGTGTAATTTTGTCGGAATTGGGTCCTAGTTGTATGGACTGGTTAGAAAATAAAACTTGGCCAGCCTGTCTTCAATATCACAAGGCATTCAAAAGAGCACCATGTGATTAGCATGCTTTTAGGTCTGTGTCTGTTGCTCTTGATTAGCCACATCTCTGAGGTATTCACAGTGTATCAGATATGTGAATAGGGATATATGACTTGTATGTGGGGATATTTATTCTTAAATTTGAATTATGTTTATCAAATGATATGGCTGGGATCTGTTGGTGCTTGTACTCTTTCGTAATCCTGTATAATGTCCCTACAACTAATAGTCTGCCATATGGAATGGATGTTTCCAGTATGGGTTTGTTGGAAAAAATTTGTTTTGGTGGTTTTAGGTCTCATATGCATATGATGCAAACTTAAAGAAGTTGACCTGCTTTTATGAATGTTTTTGGTGTGTTCTTAAATGCCCTTTGATGTTATACAAAGCATTCCTTCAGCTGTTGCTTCATTTTGGGTTTTGTAATCTTAACTTGATACTCTTGAGTTAGGTTGTAAACTTCCCTATTTGATACATGAATTACATATTTAGGCAAATGAACTACCAAGTTTAGTTTGTTTTTGTTGTTATTATTCTTGTATTTTAGTTTCCATTCTTTTGAGGGGATCTTGGAAATAGTTCTATTTAATTTCATTACATAATGCATCAACAGTGGTAGTTAGTTCAATTTGTTATTTTGTGTTTAAAATCTGTAGCTTCTTGGTTTTGAATCAGTTTATTACCACTTATAGGTTAAATGAATTTGGTACTGATGGTGGACCAGCAGCAAAGTCTTTGAGGCCAAAGTTAAATGTTTTCTCAAATCATATGTCAACTCGAACTGGCTTTAAACTGCCAGAAGTTGAAGTGAGATATGCATTTACTCCGTCAATTTACATTGATATGGCATACTTAATTAGGTCTCGGGTATTTTTGCACATATCAAAAGCTGACTTTTGAAGATATTATTGACAGATTAAACATTTGGTGGCTGCTGCAATAGCCTTGAAGGGCATCGGGAGCCTTCTGTTCATCTTTGACAGTTCGCTTGGAGCCTATCTGCTGGTTAGTGAGCTCAGCTTACCTGTCCTTTTTTTGTACTTGCCATTCCAAGTATCAACTAAATTAAGTGTTCATTACATTCTTCTGCAGCTTCTGCATCAGTTAATTGCTACTCCTATATTGTATGACTTCTACAACTATGATGTGGAGAAGAAAGAATTTGCTCAACTATTTCCAAAGTTTACTCAGGTCAGTGATCCTGAGTACTATTTGTTCCATAGGAGCTGGTTGTTCCTCTTTTTCTTTCTTCCTTTGGGTCATTGATTTATTCTTTTCAGAATTAGTATTATTAATTATAATTGGAAGAACTTATTAAAAATTATTTATAGGAGTGTGTGTCAGCCAATAAAAGAATATATTTTTATTTTAAATTTTTTAAACCTTAGCTGTTTCCTTTTCTCCTATTTCAACAGAATTTGGCTTTGTTTGGAGCTTTGCTCTTTTACATAGGCATGAAGAACTCCATCCCAAGGCGACTGAGGAAAAGACCAGCCCCCAAAACAAAGACTACATGAGAGAAGACCATTTAGTGATGGCATTGGCTTTTTTTTCCTTTTTGGTATGCTTGTGCTGTTAGATGGCGTTTCTTTTTGAGAAAAATAGGTAAATTTATTTAGAGGAAAAAGTTCCCTTTTGGGTGTCATGTTGTTTTCTTACTCGGCCATTTTGTGGGCTAAAGAAATCAGTATTTATATTATTTTGTCTAATTTGCCTTCTATTTTATTCGCATGGCGGTTGCAATGCCATTTGGCTGTGGCACACATCAATTAGACCATTAACACTTAGACAACATTAATACACACCGTTTTATCAATTAAAACAACTAATTACATATTCACAATTATAACTAGTTAATTCACTCATTCTACTTATTGTTGGAGGCTCCCATGATACTCTCCCTTCCATTAACATGATGCCAAGTTGGCAAAAAAAAGGTCTATGGCATTGTGGCAAAAAAGAGCATATGGTGTCATCTTAATGGTAGCGAGTGCGTACTAGTACTGGAGCTTTTTCTGGCCTTTAGATATTCGAGGATAACTTCGAGTTTATACTACTAGTCTACTACCTCGTAAGCGTTGTGAGAGAAGGTGGAGGTTACCAACACTTACGAAGTTCCATTCAGCGAGTTTGGCATACTGTGTGAGCTGGTAAGAGCTTTTGATGAAACAAAAGGTGTCAAAGGTCTTATTGATGATGGGGTTAGTCAGATTCCTTATATTTTCTGTCATCATCAACCAAACGACAGCAACAAGAGCTAAGTTTGCAATGATGATGCTTGGGTTCTTCATCAGCCCAGGTATACTTCTATAACTTGTGCAGGGAGACAATCCTCCGAAGTACAGGGAGACAACAGTGAGAGACTATATTGCTTATTTTACTAACAAAGGCCTTGATGGTACCTCTGCTTTGCCTCGTTTCAAGATTTGAACTTTGCCTCCTCAGTCCAGTGATTTCTAGACAACAATTTGAGTGAGATAGCTGTTCATTAATAGTTCAACTATCCCACTTCTGCACCACATTAAATTAAATTTATTTTATTTTAAATTTGTTTTTGTTTTTGTATTAGAAGGTGGTGTTATGTAGCACAAACCTTGATCCTGGTCCGTGTAACTGCATGGCCCCATGCATGCCATGACTAATTAATTTGAATGGCGTATGGAGCTTTTGGCCTTGTATTTCTAGTTATGTACTTTCTAAAACAGTCACTGCCTAACTAAATATATTCAAACAATAATTTTCTGGCATTCAAATATAATCGTCCCCAAATAATTTCACTAGTTGACAAGGTCAAATAATCTCAGCGGAAATACATAAAAAGGAAAAAGAAAGAGAAAAGTCCTGCAATTTGCAAGGAACAACTTGCCACAATTTGCAAAATTGCTTCTTTTTTTCGTTTACATCACGAAAGTTGACCCGTTGACCCTCTATCAAAACTTTGGCCTTGAATTTCTAGTATTTAATAACTAGAGAAATATCAAAAACTTTGAGAGGCCACCTTGTAACTTGTTAGCATTTTAAAACAATGGTGGCTACCAACACTGAAGAAGTTCCATCCACATTCAAGCCAGAGTATGACAGATTAAGTGAGCTAAAAGCATTTGACGAAACGAAGGAGGGTGTCAAAGGTCTTGTTGATGCTGGGGTTACTCAGATTCCTCGTATTTTCTGTCATCCACCAGAGGACATCAAAAGAGCTCAATTTGTAATGATACCCAATTCATCATTCCAGTTATTGACCTCCAAGGCATTTCCAAAGACTCAGTTCAACGCAAAGAGATTGTTGGAAGAGTAGGAGATGCATCACAGAAATTGGGTTTCTTTCAGGTTGTCAATCATGGAATCCCTGTGAGTGTTCTGGAGGATATGAAAGATGGGGCTCGTCGGTTTTTCGAGCAAGAAACCGAGGTGAAGAAAGAATTCTACACAAGGGATGTTACAAGGAAGATGGTTTACAACAGCAATTTTGATTTGTACACTTCTAATGCGGCTAACTGGAGGGACACCTTCTTTAGCTATTTGGCACCTACCCTCCAAACCCTGAAGAATTGCCTGAGGCTTGCAGGTATACTTCTAACTTGTAGAGTTCATATCTTCTCAACTTAAGATTCAGAAAGTTTATTCTTTTACAGGGCATGCATATAACTTTGCAATGAATCGAGTGTTTTCAATGAAATCCAAAACACCCAGAAGCATATAACTTTGCTGCATATTTGAGGCTGTGACTTTTGCAATGATTTGAGTTTTTATTTACAAAAAGTTCCAAAATCACTAAGAACCATAATTTTGCCGCATTTTGCAATCAATTGAGTGCATTCAGTAAGAGTCAAGAAAATCCAGAACCACAATTTTGCTGCATGGCATGTGTTTAATCAATTTCTTGAATGGCAGGAAGGAGATGATTTTGTACTCAAAGCAAGTGATGGAATTAGGGGTTACTTTGTTGGAGCTGTTGTCCGAGGCTCTTGGGTTAGACACAGACCATCTAAAGGAGATGGAGTGTGGTGAGGGACTTGCATTTATATGTCATTACTATCCGGCTTGTCCCCAACCAGAATTAACCTTGGGCACAACCAAGCACACAGATAATGACTTCTTTACTGTGCTTCTTCAAGACCACATTGGAGGGCTCCAAGTCTTTCACGAAGATAAGTGGGTGGATGTCCCCTGTTCCCGGAGCCTTGGTGGTTAATATCGGTGATATTCTACAGGCAAGTCTTTTCATTTGTTGAACTTGTGCTTTCTTTGGTCAGATCTACGTAAATAAAAGTATGTACTTCACATAAAACTCAGGTAGGCTTTCTTTCCAGGACAGAGATCATGAACATATTTATGACTATTTAATAGATTTTAATAAGGTGAAGATGACAAATAAAATTAGATACACACGCAGTCTATAACATATATTATTTCAATTTGGATCAATTTAAAGCTGAAACTCGTACAGTTTCTTGTTTAATTTCTTCAGCTTATATCAAATGACAAGTTTAAAAGCGTAGAACATAGGGTGTTGGCAAACCATGAAGGCCCCGAGTGTCGGTGGCATGCTTTTTCAGCACTAGTTTTCAGCCATCTTCCAGACTATATGGGCCCATGAAGGAGCTATTATCAGAAGATAATCCTCCAGTCTACAGAGAAACCACTGTGAATGAGTATGTCACCTACTCCTTTAAACATGATATTGAAGGCACTTCTCCGCTGCAACATTTCAAGCTGTAATAGACTTGGCTGTGGATGGCTGTGATGGAGATTCATACTGTTAGAATAATCGGTTTCTTGTGATTCAATCACTAGTCTTGAAATTCTACTTTGGAGGTCAGCAATAAAATTAGTAGATCTCCTACGTATTTGTAAGCCTATACAAGGAAACTGATTTCCTCGAACCTGCTGACTGATCACCATTTCACACATTCAATGTCTCACCCAACTTTTCCTTTATATTTGAACTTAAAGGTTGCACCCTAAACCAAATATTTTCTTTGGTTAATCGGTAAGAAGGATTTTATTTCCTTGAGGTTCAAGAATAAAATGAGAGAACCCTTGCATCTAAGTTTAATAATCATATTGAATGTGGGCAATAACTTTTCTATTGGCTCTGGTTTATACAGAGATGGAGGAATAGAAAAGGCCTTTGGTCCCTCATCTATTATGCAGCTAAAGTTCTCACTTTGCTAAGGCATGTTGGAAGGCCAGTACACTCCAATTCCTTAAAGAATAAAGCCTTATTTATTTTGACCTATTTGTCTTGGAGTCTTAATGGATCATATAATAATAATGATAATTGATTCTTGGGTTTTTCCTTTTTGTCATGTTGTTGAAATTATAAATTGTGAAGCCAGTCGAATGACCCTCAGTTTTAAAGGCTAAGCTTAACTTTCAAGAAAGAGTATACTTAAGTTTACCAAGAAAGAGTATACTTAATCTATTTCTCATGTCTATCCAGTACCATGTGGGTTGTCAGATGGACAGATGACCTTAACTTTAGTGTAGGCGCTAAGAGAGGATGCGTAAAGAACAGAGCAGAACAATACTCTGAAAGTCTACTTTCCATTGAGCCGTAAACTGGTATAAATACAAGAGGTTCATCTGTAGCAAAACACCTCAACAGTAGGTGAAGATAGGTATATCTAAACTATAACACTTATCAATCTATTTACAATTAATGAAGGAATTATCAAAACTAATAGGCATCAACATCTATCAAAACTGATATAGCATCAATATCTGCAACGTGTCTCATGATATACTCTGCATGCCATGCACACGTCCCTTATCTGTATATGTTATCACTTAGAATATAAGGGTATTTTTATTGTCGGAATTAAGTGCTTCCCCTGGCTCTCTATTTTTTATTTTCTACATGACGTCCAACTTGTTTTTTCTGATCTCCAACATGTATGCTATATAGTCCTCTCTCTCAATTTTTTTTTTTTCATCTACTGGGTTCTATTTCAACTTTTGAGGACTGTTTCACATAGCTGAATTCATAAAATTTGTATGTAAATTGCATGGGTAAAAGATATAGAAATATTTTAGTTACAAAAACGAATAGAATTGATAGATGATACACACAGTCCATAGACAATTACATGTTAACATTGTAATTACACTAAGAAGATGTATATTTCTGTGAACTTGTCAAAAGGGGAAAAACAGTAACAGGATTAGGTAAATAAGAATTCTTTAATTAGGAGCAAAAGCACTCTTGCAATATGCAATAATTAAATTTAATTAAGGTCAAGCTTGGGGAGGGTATAAGATTCTGTTGGTGCTTTTTCTTGGCCTATTTTCAATAATTAATTATATTAATTACAAGTTACAATCCCTTATATTAAATGTTTCTACCAAAAAAATAAAAAAATAAAAAAATCCCTTATATTAAATGTGGCTAGGCTTGCAAGTTTCAACAGACTACCTGTCGGCAGCTGGTCCAAACACTTTCTTTTTTTATGTGTATTTCTGATCGTCATTGACATTATCAAACAAAGAAGAAAAAAACAAAGAAGAAAAACACCTTTTCTCATTTCGTTGTTCAAAGTGTCAAACCTAATTTAATTATTGAAGAGTTATTTGATCATCACTGACGTTTTCAAGCAAAGAAAAAAGACACAGAAGAAAAAATCTTTTCTCATTTCCTTGTTTTACCATAAGGTCTTTAGCTAGATGAACTTCAGGAGATAAGCTTGTTAAGAAAATTGAAAGAAACAAAATGGTGGCTACCAGCACAGATATGGCTGATTATGATCGAGCAAGTGAAGTAAAAGCTTTCGACGAAACGAAGGTCGGTGTTAAAGGTCTTGTTGATGCCGGTGTTACTCAGATCCCTCGTATTTTCTACAAACTACCGGAGGAAAACTTCTTGAAGGAGAGCTCAGCTGATCAAACCAAGTTTAGCATTCCAGTCATAGACTTGGGAGAACTTTCGAAAGATCCAGTTCGACGCAAGGAGATTGTTGAAAAAGTTCGAGAAGCATGTGAAACTTGGGGCTTCTTTCAAATTGTCAACCATGAAATCCCTGTGAGTGTCATGGAGGAGATGAAGGATGGGGTAAAGAGGTTTCATGAGCAGGACACTGAGGTGAAGAAACAGTTTTATACCCGCGATCGCCTGAAACCTGTGTTTTACAATAGCAACTTTGATCTTTATAGTGCACCATCAACAAATTGGAGAGATACTTTTATAATTAAAATGGCTCCTAATCCTCCAAAGCCGGAAGACTTGCCTGAGGTCTGCAGGTAATTAGGGATGACAAAGCTACTTGGTTTTGATCAATTTGTTATTTAATTTTCTATATATACATTCTTTTTCAGAAAACTGTTTTGTATATAGTTAGTAGCCAGAAGATTGATCATTTGCTTTGATGCTTTGTGTAGTATAAATAATTAGTGAAAGCAACATATCCTTTTTGTGCCTATAGCTTACCAAATTTTAGCTTGGCAGCTTGAGCCAATCTATAATTCTGAATATTTATGTGTTTCACCTATATTGTAATACATGTAATCATGGACACATGAGCTGGGTAGATTAATTAAAAGGCGGTCAGCTAGCCGTAATGGTGAGGTTAGTATATGTGCCAAGAGATATAGTTTGCATATAATTCATTAAATTTGTTTCAATTTTTCCTAAGGAAAAAAAAAAAAAAAACACTGAAATTGAATTGTACAGATGTTCTTTTCCACCGTGTTCGTGTACTTAGTTTAGATATTGCAACTTGTAGAGACATACTCATTGAGTACTCGAAGCAAGTAATGAAACTGGGAATTTTATTGATGGAGTTGTTATCGGAGGCACTTGGACTGAATCCGAACCACTTGAAAGACATGGATTGTGCAGAGGGGCTTGTAGGTGTATACCATTACTATCCTGCATGCCCACAACCAGAGCGTACAATGGGAGTAACCAGGCACTCCGACAATAGCTTCCTCACGGTGCTGCTACGAGATCATATTGGTGGTCTCCAAGTTCTATGCGACAACCAATGGATTGACATACCATACGAGCCTGGTGCTCTAGTTGTTAACATTGGAGATCTTCTTCAGGTGAGTGTAGCCTGGTGTGTTTTGGTAACATTAATTTCTAGTATTGCATAGAGTTAAGCAACAATAGCAATGGTTTTGTAACTACAAAGTGCTGGTTTGGCAACGTCTTGATTGGCGTATTGCAGCTAATATCAAATGACAGATTCAAGAGCAGCGAGCACAGAGTAGTATCCAACCATGTTGGTCCAAGAATATCAGCTGCAAGCTTCTTTAGCACTGGAACGCTGCCAACGGAAAAGCTGTATGGACCTATAAAGGAGCTGTTATCAGAAGACAATCCTCCAAAGTACAGGGAAACAACAACGAGAGATTATAATGTTTATTTCCATAATAAGGGCCTTGATGGTACCTCTGCCTTGTCTCATTTCAAGCTTTGAACTTAGCCTTCCTCAGTCCACTGGTTTCTACGCAATAATTTGAATGAGATACGATCAAAAGTATATTTTATAAGCTTTACTTAAATAAATAAATTATATATATATATATATATATATATATATATAAATGTTTACTGGAATATTATTTTAATTAGAGTTATTGATATATATTACTCGTATCGTAGGCATGACTCTTCGAATTTTCATAAATTAACACTGTTAATGGAGAAATTTACTGGAAGAAAAGGAAAAGGCCTACAAAATGAATGGCGAGCCCATTCATAAGCCCACAAGACGGGAAAGGCCCAAAAAGCTTATAATGGCCCAAAAAACTTGTATCTTATTTAAAATGGTTTAAGTTTCTTCTGAGCCGGACCGTTGGATGGAATATTAGGGATGATCTTTTATTATTAAATATATATTTTTAAAAACTTAATTTTAATCTACTTTTTATTTTCGTTAAATACATATCTGAAAACTTTGGGACTGCGACGATATGGTTTTCTGGATTTCGTTCGGTGTAAATCTGTAAGTTTTTATTTACAAAAAAAAGAAAAAAAGAAAAAAAAAAGAAAAAGAAGTTGATTGTGAATTACATAAAGATAGCGTTAAGATAAAAGTCAAGAGAAAAATACACATGTTGCAAAATTTTCAAAAGATGCTCTACTTTTGTGAATATGCTCCATGCAAATTGTGCATAGTAATCACATGGCAAACGTTTTTATAAAAACGTCAACACCTGATTTCCTTGTTTGACTATGATGTCTGGTCTACTGTACATGGCTAAGAAAAAAAGATAAACTTGAAGACAAACTTGCATTTGGAGCAAAACGGTGGCTACCAAAACAGATATGGCAGAGTATGATCGAGCTAGTGAACTAAGAGCTTTCGATGCAACAATGACCGGTGTTAAAGGTCTTGTTGATGCTGGTATTACTCATATCCCTCGTATCTTCTACCGTCATGATGATTACTTGAACGAGAGCTCAGTTTCTGTGGGTGATATTGATCAAACCCAGTTTACTATTCCGGTGATAGACCTGGCCGGAGGCCTAATTTCCGAAGGTTCAACTCAACGGCGAAAGGGGATCGTTGAAAAGGTTCGAGAAGCATCAGAAATTTGGGGTTCTTTCAAGTTGTCAACCATGGAATCCTTGTGAGTGTTACTGAGGAGATGAAGGATGGTGGACTCAGGTTTCATGAGCAGGACACTGAGGTGAAGAAACAGTTTTATACCCGTGATCCATTGAGGCCGGTGTTTTACAATAGCAACTATGATCTCTATAGAGCGCCTTCAACAAATTGGAGATACGTTTGGGACTTTTATGGCTCCTAATCCTCCTAAGCCACAAGATTTGCCTGAGGTCTGCAGGTAATTAAGTGATCAACAAGCTGCTTATTAATTTTTCGATTATACATGTTCATAGATTAAAACCCACTTGAGATCTGTTTTATTTATTTTGATCTGTGCTAATTCCTGAATATTTGACATAGATATTATACATATATATATATATATATATATATATATATATATATATATATATTTGTATGTATGTATGTATCTTTATTGGATAGTTACATGTATATATGAATTTCTCTACTACTAGAAAGAGAGAGAACCGATTGTAGCTAGGTAGCTTGAAGTTAACTAGCCAATCTGCAATTCTGAAACTGTTCTATTGCAAAACTGCTCATGTAAATGAGTATTTATTTTACAACATGTAGAGACATATTTATCGAGTACTCGAAGCAAGTGATGCAATTGGGAAATTTGTTGTTGGAGTTGTTATCGGAGGCGCTCGGGCTGAATCCAAACCACTTGAAAGACATGGATTGTGCGGAGGGGCTTCTTGTAGGATGCCATTACTATCCTTCATGCCCACAACCAGAGCTAACTTTGGGAGCAAGTAAGCACGCCGATTACAGCTTCCTCACCGTGCTGCTACAAGATCATATCGGTGGTCTTCAAGTTCTGCATCGCAACCACTGGATTGACATACCTTATGAGCCTGGTGCTCTAGTCATTAACATTGGAGATCTTCTTCAGGTAAGTGTTAAATATTACTCCGTTCGATTCTTTCTTATTAGTAAGTGCTCGTTTGATAACGTTTATCGTTTCATTGTGTGTGTTTTGCAGCTAATCTCAAATGACAGATTCAAAAGCAGCGAGCACAGAGTAGTAGCAAACCGTAAAGGTCCAAGAGTGTCTGTTGCGAGTCTATTTTGCACAGGACTGCTGCCAAAACAAAGCTCTATGGGCCTATACCGGAGTTGCTATCAGAAGAAAATCCTCCAAAGTACAGGGAAACAACAGTGAGGGACTTCATCATTGCTCATTTCAAAAATAAAGGACTTGATGGTACCTCTGCGTTGACTCATTTCAAGCTTTGAAGAAGCAGCTAAATTAGATGAACAAGCCGGGTCTGTCAGTCCAATGGTTTTCTAGACAATAAATTTGGCTCACTTACTCATGTGTCATTTTCTGTATATTATCTACTTTATATGCATCATGTGCATGGTTGTCATGTATTTACAAACCAAACTATTATATACAACTCTAAATTTCTACTGTTGAATATTATATACCTTATCCAACTACATGCATATATGCTTGCTGAATTCATAGAATTGAATTGTAAACTAATAGCATAATTTGAATGATATTGAAATATTTTAGTTACAAAACCAATTCATAGAAAACATGTTAAAATTATAATTACAACAGAAGTGGATATTTCTGTGAACTTGTCTAGAGGACAAAAAGAATAACAGGATTGTCACGTCTTTGTGGCTAGATTGAGTAAATTTAACTTCAATGTTCATTGGACTAGAGTTTTTGGACTTTAGCATATTAGTTGCAACCCCAGTTTTTAAATGTGTCTAGGCTAGCTGTTAGAATTTTCTAACATATGTACTACTTTTCTGCAGTTGGTCCCAATAGAGTCGTATGTATGGACAAAATGACTACCCTGGTCAATTCATCATTGACAATTCCCAAAAAGATAAAAGCTTGTTCTCATACACTTGTTTCACTATAAAGGTCTCTGACTACATGAACTTCAAGAAAAAGCTTGTTAGGAAAAGTTGAAGGAAAAACGGTGGCTACCAAAACAGATATGGCTGCTGAGTATGGCAGAGCTACTGAAGTAAAGGCTTTCGATGAAACAAAAGCCGGTGTTAAAGGTCTTGTTGATGCCGGATGATTCAATCCGACGAAAGGAGATCATTGAAAAGGTTCGAGAAGCATCTGAAACTTGGGGGTTCTTTCAAATTGTCAACCATGGGATTCCTGTGGATGTTATGGAGGAGATTAAGGATGGTGTATAGAGGTTTTATGAGCATGACACTGAGGTGAAGAAACAGTTTTATACTCGTGACCAATTCAAACCGGTGGTCTATAATTGCAACTTTGATCTTTATAGCGCACCATCAACAAACTGGAGAGGCACGTTTTTAGTCTTGGTGGCTCCTAATTCTCCAAAACCAGAAGACTTGCCGGAGGTCTGCAGGTAATTAGGATGAGAAACCTTACTTAATTTTATTGATTTTTCTGCACATAGATTAAGTACACTTGGGATAGATTTTATTCTGTTCTGGAGAACTGTTTTTCTTGGAAGATTTCAGGACATAATTTGTATTCATGACATAGATACTAGCCAGAAGATGATGGATGATATGCTTTAAATAATTCTGAATTTTTTTTGTCCATTTCACTCAATGTGTCCTTGTAAATAAACTGTATTATGATTGTTTACCTTGTTATAATGTTTCCTAAGACTGAAAAAGCACATAAAGGTGAAGCATGTTCATGTGCTTAATTTATATATTACAACTCGCAGAGACATACTCATTGAGTATTCGAAGAAAGTAATGAAAGTGGGAATTTGTTGTTCGAGTTGTTATCGGAGGCGCTTGGCCTGAATCGGAAGCACTTGAAAGACATAGATTGCGCAGAAGGGGCTGGAGTACTATGCCATTACTATCCTGCATGCCCACAGCCACAGCTAACTTTGGGAGCAAGCAAGCACTCCGATAATAGCTTCCTCACAGTGCTGCTACAAGATCATATTGGTGGTCTCCAAGTTCCTTTTGACAACCACTGGATTGACATACCCTATAAGCCTGGCGCAATAGTCGTTAACATTAGAGATCTTCTCCAGGCAAGTATATTTACTTAATTTGTTTTTTTTTGGTTGAAATTCATACAAATTGCAACAATTGACGCCCTGTTTAAGTTCATTAATAATTGGTGGTTTTGCATTGCAGCTAATCTCAAATGACAGATTCAAAAGCGGCGAACACAGAGTACTAGCAAATGGTGTAGGACCAAGAATATCAGTGGCAACCCTTTTTACGCAGGAATGCTTGAAACCAAAAGCTTTATGGACCTATAAAGGAGTTACTATCAGAAGCAAATCCACCGAAGTACAGGGAAACAACTATGAGGGAGTACTGTGCCTTTACCATGGTAAAGGGCTTAGATGGAACTTCTGCTTTGCCTTATTTCAAGATTTGAGCCTACCTATTTAAAACTGAATAAGCTGGAAGGGTCTAGCCGTCTAGTTCAATGGCTTATTATGCACAATAATTTGGATTTTCTCACTTGTATATATTCGTGTGCATACATACGAGCAAACCTACCATTGGCTTTTGATGACACTTAAGTGGGTTTCAAAGATCTCAAGTGTGTGTGTGTGTGTGTGTGTATCCTATGATGGGCCACTGGAAAATTCCACAACCACTTCAATTGTCGGCGTAACCCAATTCAACATTCTGACGATTGATCATGATAATATGGACAAGGATCCATTTCAAGCACGAAGCGATTGTCCACAATGTCCAAGTTGCTTCTGAGAAATTTTGGATTTTTCAAGTGGTGAATCATGGAATTCCTATGGGTATGGTAGAGGCAAATGAAGGCAGGGTTAGAAGGCTTTACGAGTAAGACATTGTATTGAATAAGGAGCTTTACAGACGAAATAGCTCTAGAGAATAATGGCAGCAAAGAAGAATAAAATGTATTCGCTGTTGTAATTAAGTATACAGACTATTGTGTGTAGAAAACTCCACAAAATTATTTTTAAAAAAACACACTGGGGCCTAACTAATAGAGATAAAAGCTGACAGCTATAAAATTTAAATACTGAAACTAATATTTCAAAAATTTACAAATTATCTATAACAGGATTATCAAGACCACTTGTGGTTCAACAAACCAGTGTTGTACTATAGCAATTAGATGTTGTTAATGCACCATCGGCAAATTGGAGGGACACAAGGTGCTTTGCTTTATTATGACAACTGGTCACATATATTTACCATGTCCTTTGACAATGTATTAGAGATACATTGGTGGACTACTCAAAGCAAGTGATGAAGTTGAGTGAATTTATTGTTGGAACTGTTATCGGAGGCTCTAGGGTTGAATCCAAACCACTTGAAAGACATGGATTGCGCTGAGGAGCTTGCCGTGTTGTGTCATAATATCGGGCGTATCCAGAGCCAGAATTAACTTTAGGCACAAACAAACATACTGATACTGATTTCTTCACAGTTCTTCTACAAGATGTCATTGGTGGCCTTTAGATTCTTCATCAGAACAGGTGGATTGACGTACACCCCGTGCCTGGCGCTTTGGTTATCTACATCGGAGATCTTATACAGGCAAGCTTTTAATTTACTCTTTTCGGTATTTAGTATGTGTTTTAATTTAATATAGATGCTTGTAGCAGAGCCTACATATTTCCACAATTCTTGATGAATGACCTTTCAAATTTGTTACACAATACACTTCCAAATATTAATCATAAGGCTTTGCATTTTGTCTCGCTGAGTCTTAAAATGCATTTAGGCATATTCAAGTTCAATATTGTAGAATTATGTCACAAAAGTTTGCTAAATAACCCTTCAATTAATCTATAATTATAAGTCAAGCTTCTGTAACATGTAAATTCAAATAGGCGACAGAATATTAAATGTAACATACCTAATTATAAAAGATAATCGTTCATTATCAGATTCAACATCCTTCTATGAAGTTGTAAATGGTAGAGAATGCTGGAATTAATGAGTAAAATTTATAAACAAAATAAATGTGGTTAGATAAAAATGTAGCCAAATTTTGTACCCTTTTAGACTTTTAATGCAATGCAGGTTATGTAGCAACATCTAAACAGATTTATATCCTTAATGTTGATTCATACTATGCTTATTTGCATGATGGAGCTTATAATGCTAAATTACGTGTTTTGAAAGACTGCCCTTTATATCACTATCAGCTAAGTAATATACGGGACTATCGCCGAGGAAACAGTGGCTGGACTGTTCACATTGACGCTTGCAATGCACTTATAAAAGAGAAATAGTGATTGGTTAAAACCAAGTGACGAACCTTGGTACTGTCCAAAACAAAAAATAATGGTGGTGAACTTTGGAGTTACGCCAATAAGGCAAAAAAATAGTGATAGAAATGATTTTGTTACTTTTAATTTAAATGATTATTAATTTTGGACAGAACAGGACAAAAACAAAATAAAATTATAGATGATAGTAACAATGGATTAGATTGTGTTATTGACTGGAACTACGGAAAAGAAAAAAAGCTAAGTGTTTACAGACAGACAGAGCCGGTTTTGAGTTTTGAGATTTAAGGTGCCTGCATAAAATTTAAAAGAGTATATTTTTCATTTTAAATTTTTTTATGTTTATTATTTTTAATATTTTTATATATTTTAACTTAAAAAATATTTTTTAGAAATAAAACTCTTACCATATAAATATATATTTATATATATAACTAATATATACTTGAATGACTTTATATTTTAGGAGGTCGTATGCGTTCTGTACTCGTATATGCTTTGGGCGGTCCTGCTGATATAAATGACTGTTCACATTGACTGGAGCTTATAATTACTTAATTCTGTGTTTTGAATGGATTAGATTGGTTTTGTATGGACCTGTGAATTGGAGTAGTCTTTTTTGATAAAAAATTTTGAATCCTATGAAGGAGTGGTTGTCGGAACCAAATCCACCAACGTATGAATACTAACACTGACAAATCTATTACACATAATGAATTAAAGCAGTCTATGATACGTAACCGACAAGTCATGGTGGAAGGATACGTAATCAATTAAGTCATGGTGATAGGAGAAGTGAAAAGCAAATCTTTTGGCATCTTGTTGATTATTCAACAACATAATTAGGTATAAATGGAAGACAAATTAAATTAAGAACATATATATAATTTTCTTGCTTATGATGCTAATTTAAATGGTTTTTGTTTGACTAATTACAGCTTACGGCTATTACCAAAAATAAAAATTACACCTTACGGCCCTAAGTTATTCAACTTTTTATTTATTTTATATTGGTAAAAGCTAAGTCATTCAACTTTGATGATCAATTAATTTCTATTAATTATTTCAGAGTATTCAATAATTTGGATTATTTTCTATTGAAAAAGGGTATGATCTTAATTTAATACTTTTGACCAATTATTTTAACGGACTGACCAATATGCTGTAGTGTTATCCATTTAGTTTTTCTTTTTTTTTTTAAAATAATAAGTATTAACAAATATTAGTTGGACCAAATCTATGGACAAAATGAAAATACAATAATTTTTTAAGACAATCTGTTTTAAAAATATAAGTGATGTATTAATTTTTATTAATTAAAACTGACATGTACAACACTATAATCGATAAAACCTTGGCACATTATTTATATTTAAATAAAAATTATATCAAATACTTATACCCGCATAGAAAACACGAACACAGGTCAGTGAAGCATTTATGGATCCTAATCGGAAAAAGAAGATCCACACAAAAGTGAAATCCCACAATAAATAATAATTTATCTTATTTTATAATTTATAATAAAAACAAGATATTATTTTTTTTTAAAATAAATATAGATATTATACCATCCACCTAACTAACGTGCAAAATAGTGTCATAAACTTGTGTTGCTATCTTGGTTTTCTTTTGCAAATGTGTTGCTATTTTAGTTGAGTACAATTATTTGATATAATTTGTATCAAAACATAAATAATGTTTCAAACTTTTATTGGTTGTTGGCTATAAATTTTATATTTGTCATCCTATAACCAATGAAAGTTTGGTAGATCATTTATATTTTTGACATGTGAAAAAGCGCAACACGGTGGATTAAAAAAATGTGTGAGTATAATAAAAGCACAACACAGTGGGTTTTGAAGTTTTATGAAAAAAAGAAAAGAAAAGGGATAACATATATCAACTCTCTTACAATTTTTCTTCTTCCATTGTTGTTCTTTAATTTTACAATAAAAGAGGAGATAGAGAAGATTAATGATGGTTTCTGTCAATTTAAAAAATTATAAAGGTATAGTTTTGTCCTCATTTATACTTTAATGCTAAATATAATAATTTGAAATTTTTTGAAAAATTTTCAGCTATTGAGGCGGCATTGGATTATCAAAGAACACAGGAGGCTTTTTTCTATTTCCCTTGTTTCATATAAATGTATTTCCAAATAATAATATGAATAGGGTACGACTGAGCCCCTCTCAAATTAAGAATTGATTTCAGAGAAAAGAGCATGAATGAATAAATTAAATGAGCAGATGTGACAATAATGAAAAGAAAATAGGTTCAACTGCATTTGAATTGACAGGTCTTTTAAAATTCAATCAAAACAAAAGTGATTTGACAACAGAAAAATTAGAGATTAACAAGTAATTGACCAAAGCTAGATAGACTAATTGAGTTGATGATTAATTTAATTTGATTGATTATTTTAGATTCACTAAACCTAAAAATGTGTTAGAGGCATCTTTTTTTTTTGTGATAACATGTGTTAGAGACATCTTGGTGGACTACTTTGTTTTAAGTTAAAAAAGGGAATAAAAAAAAGAATTAAAAGCGTTTTTAACCTTATGGCCTATATAAAGCCCAAGCTTTTGAGACCCACCAAACCCAAAATCTATGACTTTTCCTTTTCAAAGGAGTGCGTCTATTTGTACGGCCCCTATTCCGTACCCCACGGTAATTTTTTCAATTTTCTTCAATTCCAGTTTTGCCCTAAAAATAAAATTGTTTACGCAAAAAAGGAAAAAAAAAGTGAATGGAAAAAAAAGAAGAAGGGTAAAATAGGTTTTACACGATACCGAAATTCAACTTCATCCCATAAAAATCATCTCTGTTCAACATGTTTAATGTCATCTTCTTCCTTTTTCATCTTCTTCCTTTTTCAGTTTTTTACTAAGAATTTTCAAGATTTGAGGTTGAAGGTTGATTTTCATTTTCTGTCATTGCCTAACATTTTTTGATTAAGAAGTTATATGCCTTGAGGTTGAAGGTTGATTTTCATTTTCTGTCATTGCCTAACTTTTTTTGATTAAGAAGTTATTTGCCAAACATGTTGAATTGAAATTTTTTTTTTATTAATATTATTTTATTTTATTGTAAATAAAAATAGATGCCATGCAAATAGACGCACTCTGTCTTTAAAAAAAAATTTGGATGAAAAATAATGTTAATAATGTTAGAGCCATTAACTTATTTAATAATAATTTTGATAGGCTACATATTCACTTGTTTTTATTAAATTTTACTATTTTTCCAATTAATAATACCGTGATACAACATTAATTGGTTGATAAGAAAGTAAACGAGTTGATGGATTTAGTAGTACTCATTAAATTTTAATTTATTTTCTCTAAAATATATATTATTAACTAATAAAGCATAAGTGAAAACTTCCCAAATTTCCTCCTCTACCAATTTTTTTTTCTTTAATCTTGCTTTTTTAACAAAATGAATGATACATTATTTTGCTTCAATAATAATAATAATAATATCAAAATTCAGTTTTACTTATATCATCAATATGAGCAATACATTAAAATGCTAGGTATGTGGTCAATTTCATCAAACTAAAAAAGAACAATCACAAAAATTTAGAGCAGAGGAAATTGGGTTTCTTTTACAGTATTTTGTCAAACCCCACTATCACTATGTGAGTTGTGCTATTTTAGAGGCTATAGGTGTGTTTGGTATGCAGGATTAGACATGATTAATTTGTACCTAAACTGAGACTAATCTGATCGGACTATGACTAGGACAATTTTAGTATTGTCCTACGCTTAGTACATTCCGGATAAAATTATGGACTAGGACAATTTTAGTCAGTATTTGTGCTCGTCAATAGTAGTGAGAACTCACTACTACTGAAGCGAGATACATATTTTTCTCCCATAAAATGTCTGCCTAAAGGAGTGAGATCTCGCTCTATAGGCGAGAGTTACATTTTATAGTGTTTATTTGTGCTTTCGTAATAATGGAGAACTCACTACTACTGGCGAGATACTCATTTTGCTAGTGTTTGTTTATACTCAATAGTAGCGAAAACTCGCTACTACGGCGAGATACTCATTTTGCTCTTAAAAATGTCCCCTAAAGGAGCGAGATCTCTCGTATAGGCAGGCTTCCATTTTACAGTTTTTGTTTGTGCTCAATAATAGCGATAACTCACCAATAGTAGAGATGGACTGTTTTGACCTACCAATTGATTAGATGATAGTTTCATAATTTTAAACATAAAATTATCCAGCTTTACTAAATTTGTACCGGACTAAATTAGTCCATATCATCACCAAACACCAGCTTTCACTAATTATAGGACAAAATTAGTCCAATCTCACCTAGTTCCGGTTGCTAAACATGGCCATAAGACTTTATCCCAGCCACCTTGAAAACATGGGTTGTGCTTCACCATGGCCCATTTACCAAGTGGGTAATTGCCACTATAGGCACTACCAAGAGCTCTCGTTGAGTATTTACCAAAAAAAAAGAGCTCTCGTTGAGTAATTTAATATTTTCTGTTTTTCTTTATTTTTTAAAGTTTGAAAGCAATTTTATTTGAATGTACACTCCTGATTTATGGTATATTATATATATGTGTGTATATATATATATAATAAATATTACTGTTTTTTGGGACGGTTTATTTTTTTCAACCTAAAGTCTATAATTAAGCATATGAGAAATCCTAGTAGTATCATTTGAAGAAAAAACTCAAATACACAATTCTATACATATATACACACACAACTGAAGAAGCAATTTTTAATTAGAAATAATAAAAAATAAACACTATGAAGTTTTGAAATGCACATGTAGATCCTAATTCGGTGGCCTCAAAAACTTGCATGGCTAAAATTTCCATAAGCATAATATAGCGCTGCTGTATTAGTTGTTAATCCTGGAGATTCTCTGGAAGTAAGTCTATGATAATATCTAATACCTTCAACCTCAATTAGTGTTCATTTCAAGGAAAGGTTTGGAATAATTAATGTAGATCCCTACTAATTAATTACTCAAAATAAATAGTCCAAGCAAGCATTAATATTGTATGTTATATATATACAGTAAAACCTTTATATAATTATACTGTTGGAACCAAATAAATTTTATTATTATAAATAGGTTATAACTCAATAGAGATATAATTAATTTTTATTTTATTTTATTTTTACTTGTAATCATTTTTAATGCAAGTTGTATAGAAGTAAAAATAATTTTAGTTACTCTAAACATATTTGAGAAGCTCTAAACATACTTGAGAAGTTAAAAATATTTTAGCTTCAACAAGAAGGTGTTCATATTGATGAACTACTACGTATCCGTAAATTTAAAAATATAATATTAATTATGAAATATAAAATATTATCCCAAACAATTTCAGATGAATATTTTATTTCATCTTAAATCTTTAATGTAACAAAGTATATATTTTTGTAATATATATTTATTATTATTATTATGTAGAGGTAAATTTTTAAGATGTAACTTAAAAATTTATAACTAATAAAATTTAAAATTTATTTTTATTTTTAATTAGTCCAAATTAAAATAATAATTTTTTATTCTATATAAAGTTATTCTTAAAATATAACTATGTAGAGATTATATATATATATATATATATATATATATATATTAATTTGCGGATCTAGAATACATAATGTGACAGGAGAAGTCAAAAACAAAACTGTTGGCATCTCGGGGATTCAACAGCATAATTAAGTTAAGGCATAAAAGGAAGCTTAAAGCATATCCTGTTGTGGAACCTATAAAAAAGGCTTTGCAGCTTACAAATAGACTCCTATTAATTATTTCAAGGAAGAGACAATGGAATATTCAATAATTTGGATTAGTTTTTTAATTGAAAAAATAATTTGTCTTTTTCTTTTTGTTGTTGGTAGGAGTTTATAACAATTAATTTAAGTTCTTTTTTTTATTGATAGGAGTTTAAAGCAATTAATTTATGCTTTCAGCAAGACTGAGCACAAAGCTTATTAAAATTCAAACCATTCTTCAATTAACATTTAATTCAACCCTGTGACACACCCATATTACATATCACAGAGATTTTAATATTGCAAATAATAAATTATAGACGAAATTTATGGATTATTATTAAAACCTGGGTTTCAAAAGTTGGTTAATCAACGGATTAGTATTAATTTTTTCAAATGGATCTTAATTCAATCACACTACTTTTCAGCAGCAGGTCCCACCGAAGAACAAAATGAAAAGAAAAAGCCAACCTTTATCTCAATAAAGATGAAAGGTAGAGTTGGTTAGCATGTGAGGTTAGTAAATTACAATAATTTGTGTGCGCATTATACGTGATGAAATGTTAAGAGTAGATCCGGTAAAATGGCATTAAACTCACTAGTTTAAATAATCAATGTTATTATCCATATACGAAAGATGACTCCAACATTTGTGTATAAGGCCTAAATACTTATATTCATCAATCAAATTCATTTTATTAATGTTTGCCAATTTTAAGTATTGTTTATTAGTATTGTTATTAGCATTTATGGGTCCTAACAAAAAAAAAAGGTCCACAAAAAGTGTGAAGCGAAGGCCAAACTTCTTCTGATTTGCTCGACTAGTTGTTATTTTAATTTATCAAAAAAAAAAAATAGCTGTTATTTTAGTCTCGTGTTTCGCGTTTCAATTATTTTAATTCTCCATTATTATTTCCAATTGTCAGTTGAATTTTATTTTTAATAAAGTTATTTTATTTTCCGAAGCAATCAAACCAGTGTAGAGTTCTCTTTTTTTAGTATCATAATTGTCCTGCTAATTATTTCTTTTATGATACTTTTTTCTTCAATTAACATTTAATTCAACCCTGTGACACACCCATATTGTACATATTACAGAGACTTTAATATTGCAAATAATAAATTATAGACGAAATTTCTGGATTATTATTAAAACGTGGGTTTTAACAGTTGGTTATTCAACGGATTATTATTAATTTTTTCTAATGGATCTTAATTCAATCACACTACTTTTCAGCAGCAGGTACCAGTCAAGCTTACTCTTAAGTATTATTAATGAATGTGTCTATTGTTCTACAAAATTCAATTATTTACCCAAAAAAAATCAATCTTTATCTCATTCGCTTGTTTTACTATAAAGTCTCTAGCTAGATGAACATTTGGAAGAGATAAAAAAATTTAAAGAAAAAATGGCGACTACCCTCAAACAAATGGCGGAGTATGATCGAGAAAGTGAATTAAAAGCTTTCGATGAAACAAAGGCCGGTGTTAAAGGTCTTGTTGATGCCGGAGCTACTCAAGTCCCACGTATTTTCTACAAGCCACCAGAGGAAAACCACTTGAGGGAGAGCTCAGCTGGCCAAACCAAGTTTAGCATTCCAGTCATAGACTTGGAAGGCCTTTTGGACGATTCAATCAGACCAAATGAGATCATTGAGAAAGTTCGAGAAGCATCCGAAACATGGGGGTTCTTTCAAATTGTCAACCATGGAATCCCTGTGGGTATTATGGAGGAGATGAAGGATGGTGTAAAGAGGTTCCATGAGCAGGACGCTGAGGTGAAGAAACGGTTCTATACACGCGACATCTCGAAAACGGTGGTATACGATTCCAACTTTGATCTTTATAGTGCACCATCAGCAAATTGAGAGACACAATTTCTGTTCAAGTGGCTCGAATCCTCCAAAGCCTGAAGACTTGCCTGAGGTCTCCAGGTAATTTTAATGATGACACAGCTACTTAATTTTTATTTTATTCTATTTTAGGAAACTGTCTTTTCATGAAAGCTTTAAAGAAAATAATGTGATCCAATTAAGGACATAGCAAGTAGTAATGATTTATTTTGTTGACCCTTTGATTAGACAATTTTAAATTTTAAAAATTTTAATATTACATATGTATATCATAAATTTATGATGTATACATTTATTTAAAATTATTATTATTTATTTATTTTGTAAATAACTTGTATTATTATTGAAATTGTTGCCCACTCAAAATTATTTTTATTTTTCGAGACTACAATTTTTCTATAAGTTGAAAGAATGTTTGCACACTCTTTTTGGCAAAAAAAAATTAAAAGGAAGAAAAGAAAGGAAAAAAAGGAAAAGAAAAAGGCTAAGCTGTCTCTCATTCTGTTCTGACAAGGATTTGGCATCTTGCATCCAAAATATTGAGGTACGTATACTTGCAAAAACTTGTTAAAATGAACTTTTGTGTAAAATTTGAATATTTTTATTTAATAAAAATTATTAATTTTGTTTTAAATATTTATAAAAGGCCCCATAAAAACTTGATTTGAAGGCCCCAAAATCTCGCATTTATCACGAAGATAATAATATGCTTCAAGTATTCAACATAGTGCATAATAATTAATAAAAGCAACATATACTTCTAGCTGATCGCTTTTGAAAACAGTTTAATTATAGGAGAGGTTTTGAAATAAATTAAGAAACCATACTATGTATAATATTAAATGTAAATTACACTGATAAACTCCCTAGTCTAAATGATCAATTTTAGTCCTCATCAAAATACAGAAAATGACTCCACACATGTTTGTTGTGCCAAGAGACAATTAGACGTAGTTTGCATGTAATTTCATTAATTAAATTTGAAAACAACTTTGTATTATTAATGTCAACCTTGTTTTAATGTTTCCCAAGAATGCATTCTAAGAATGAAGCAAGTACATGTTTGTATTGCTCCATGTTCACGTTCTAAATTTTACATTGCAAACTCAGAGACATACTCATCGAGTACTCAAAGCAAGTGATGAAAGTGGGGATTTGTTGTTCGAGTTGTTATCGGAGGCGCTTGGCCTGAATCGGAACCACTTGAAAGACATAGATTGTGCAGAAGGGGTTGGAGTACTATGCCATTACTATCCTGCATGCCCACAGCCAGAGCTAACTTTGGGAACAAGCAAGCACGCCGACAGTAGCTTCCTCACAGTGCTGCTACAAGATCATATCGGTGGCCTTCAAGTTCTATATGACGACCACTGGATTGACATACCCTATGAGCCTGGTGCTCTTGTTGTTAACATTGGTGACCTTCTCCAGGCAAGTTTTACATTTTACTTATTTGACAAGACAAAAAGTAAGGGCTTAATTATATACAAAATATTTCTAATTACATGAGTAATTTAATTAATTTCATTAATAATTGGTGGTTTTGCATTGCAGCTGATCTCGAATGACAGATTCAAAAGCGGCGAACACAGAGTACTAGCAAATGGTGTAGGACCAAGAATATCAGTGGCAACCTTTTTTACACTGGAATGCTTGAAACCAAAAAGCTTTATGGACCTATAAAGGAGTTACTATCAGATGCAAATCCACCAAAGTACAGGGAAACAACCGTGAGGGACTTCATTACCGTTTTCCAAGGTGAAGGGCTTGGTGGAACCTCCGCTTTGGCCAATTTCAAGATTTGAGCCTACCTATTTAAAACAAAATAAGCTAGAAGGGTCAAAGTTCAATGGTTTATTTATGCACAATAATTGGGAGTTTTCTCTCATTGGCCCTTTTCTCTGTACTAGCAAATACATGTTTGTAGTTTTTATATATATGTGTATGTCATAATAAACAGACCAACCAGACCTATTTACCTATATGCATTAAATAAAATTTGAATGTAGTTACATTCCTATCGAATTTTAATTTAAAGTCTCTAATATAAGTTTTTATAGTTTGTGTATGGTTTTGACACCCCTAAACTATATACAAATCTATAAATTATCTAATAAATTATAGAATTGACACTCATATTTATAAATTTTAAAAAACTGGATTCATAAATATAATATATATTTTTATCTGAAACATTCTTTTGCATCAATAATTCAAATTAATTATTGAAATAATTTTTAATTTTTTAGCTTAGTGATTTGGTAATGCTTCTAAAAGTTTCTAATTTTTTAGTAGTGGACACAAGTTTGTGGATGATTGTATACGGATTGTGTTGGGCTGTGGACGTTGGGACACTTGCATTCCACTTATAAAAGAGAAATAGTTATTGGCTAAAGCAAGTGATAAACCTTGGTACTGTCAAAAGAAAAGCAAATATGGTGATGAAAATTGGAATTGACGCCAAAAAGGCCAAAGCAAAAAAAATAGTGACAAAACCTATGACTTCAAAGGAGTGCGTCTATTTGTACAGCCCCTAACAAAATCAAATCACCTCAATGGTGCTCTCGATGTAAAGCCCTGAGGCGAGCATGGCAAGATCGGCCTCGTGAAGGTCACCGTGTCCGGGGCTACATCACGCCGTTAGTGGAGCTTCGTTAGCACTAGACGATTTCGTTTGACGGCGACGGCGCTGCCCAACAGGAGCTTGCCCTAGCTTTATTTGGGGATTTTGGGAGACTAGTTTGGGGGTTTTGAGGGAAAGACTATGAATGATTTTGGTATTTTAATTTATGGGAATTTTGTAGTTATTTTACCACTCCTACCCCACCCCTAAAATTAAAGTAAATTTCATGCGTTTTAATTTTCATATAATAAAGTGTTTTAATTGTCTTCTGAGAAAACAAAAAACCAGAATATAATTTATTTTAAATTAACAAATTTTAATCAAAGTTTAATCAAAATGGTGACGTGGCATAGTATGATCGATTAGATGAAAGATAAAAAGAGGATGGGGATAAAATTAGAAGGCAAGCAGAGACAGACAAAGGCAAAATCAAGAAAAGGATCCAGATCTTGATCAATTACCTGCCTACAAATAGATTCCTATTAATCATTTCCATGAAGATCCAACGTTTATTTTTCCTTTTTTATAATTTATAATAAAGACAAGATATTATACAAAAATTTGTAAATAAAATATAAATACTACATATTATCCACGTAATTAACATGCATAATAGTACCATACACTAGTGTTGCTATCTTGTTTTTAGATCTTATAAATAAGCATCCACTTCTCATTACTCCTATACAAGCGAGAACACTATATATATACACTACGTACTCAAACCACATAAAAAGAAACAAAATGGTGGCAGCAAACTAAGCAGAAACCGAAAGCATCTAAGACAATATTATGACAAAAACAAGTTGTATATGAATGTACACTACCGATTTATGATAATATATAAAAAAAAATTCAAAATAGAACTGTTTTTTGGATGGTTTTTTTAATCTAAAGTCTATGTAAGTAAGCTAAAATCTTGGTTGTTACTTTATATGTATTAAATTTCTGTTGTGCTAGAGAAGTTAAGCTGTTAAAAATAGATTTAATATGTACATTAAACTATAGTAGAGTATATTAACCTTCATATGTATGGTTGCCATATATTTACAAACCCAACAATTATATATAATTGTAGATTTCTACTGTTGAATATTTATACCTTATCCAACTATATGCATCCATGCTAGTTGAATTCATAGAATTTGAAATGTAAACTAGGAGCATAATTTGAAGATATTTAAATATTTTAGTTATACAAAACCAATTCAATTAAGGACAATAATTTATTAAAGATACATAAAGTTCATAGAAAAACATGTTTAAGAGTTATAATTACAATGGAAGTAGATATTTCTGTGAAATTGGACTTCAGAATATTAATTATTACAACCGCTTTTATAAAAATATATATGTCTACACCAGCTGTTACAATTTTCAAACCCATGTACTGCTTTTCTTCAGTTGGTCCCAATAGAGTCGTATATACGGACAAAATGACTATCGTGGTCAATTCAATTATTGAAGAGGCATTGGATTATCATTGACAACTTCCGTAAAGATCATAAACTTGTTCCCATTCACTTGTTTCACTATAAAGATCTCTAACTAGATAAAGTGATAAACTTCAGGAAACAAGCTTGCTAGTTGAAATTGAAGGGAAAAATGGTGGCTATCGAAACAGATATGGCTGCTGAGTATGATAGAGCTAGTGAAGTTAAAGCTTTCGATGAAACAAAAGCTGTTGTTAAAAGGTCTTGTTGATACCGGTGTTACTCATATCCCTCGTATTTTCTACAGTCCATTAGAGGAAAACTACTTGAAGGATGGTGTGGTCTTAGTGAAGGAATTATTAACTCTGAATTCTATTAGAAAATAAAACCACTTGACATTTAACAAGATGAAATATATCTAAAATTTTGATAGAGACTTGCTAAGATTTAAACTGTAATTTTCGCAAGTAAATATGAGGATTCAATCAGCTTTTTAACACTTGGCCTCCAAAGACTTGCACGGAGATAAATGACTAAAATTTCCATAACCATAATTTACTGCTGTATTAGTTGATGATCTGAAGATTCTCTGCAGGTAAGTTCATGATAATATAGTTTCTCTTATATTTTATTCTTGTTAATTGTTTTAAGGGATTGAATTAATATCTAACACCTTCACACCTCAACTGTTCATTTCAAGGAAAGGTTTGGCATAATTAATGTATATTTTACCAAAAATTTTCGAATTAACAAGTCCAATCAAGCATAAATACTGCTTGTTATATATATATATATATACATATATACATACATATATATGTATATATATATATATATATATATATAATTTCAGGATCCTAGAATACATAATGTGATACGAGAATTCAAAAACAAAACTTTTGGCATCTTGTGGATTCAGCAACATAATTAAGTTAAGGCATAAAAGGAAGCTTAGGGCATATCCTATTGTGGATCCTATAAAAGAAAGCTTTGCAGCTTCCTATCAATTAGTGAAGAAAGAAATGTCCTTCTAGCTTATGGCATTTTAAAACAGTTTCTAGGAGGAGCTAATGAGCTATTGTAATAAGGAAACCAAACAGATTAAGATTATATTATTTTTTGAAAGATGCAAGAACCAATCTATATATAGTACTAATAATTTATAATATTTGACCCATGTATATGTCTATCTTGGATTGTTTGGCTTTTTACACAGCTTGAAGAGAGCTTACCAATTGTAGCTAGGCAGCTTAACTTTTGGAAAATTTTCAATTTCACCTCTATCGTGTACTTGTAAATATGGAAAAGAAGAGTTGGGTATGTAGATTAATCAAAGATGAAAAGTAGAGTTGGTTAGCATGTGAGGTTAATAAATTACAATAATTTGGGTGCGCATAAAGTAAGTGATGAAATGTTAAAGAGCAGATCCGGTAAAATAGCACTAAACTCACTAGTTTAAATAATCAATGTTGTTATCCATATACGAAAGATGACTCCAACATTTGTGTATAAGGCCTAAAGACTTAGGTGCAGTATGCATATATTAATTCATCAATAAAATTCATGTCCTGAATGTTTGCCACGTTTAAGTATTGTTTATTAGAATTGAAGAAACGCCAAAATGAAGCATGCACATGTTCTATTTCAAACTGTTCTTGTACTTGAATTTATATGTATATTGCAACTTGTAGAGACATTGAGTACTCGAAGCAAGCTATGAGAGTGAGAAATTTGTTGTTGGAGTTGTTATCGAAGGCGCTTGGCTTGAAACCGAACCACTTGAAACACATGGATTGTGCGGATCAGGGATCGGAGTTATATTAGGTCATTACTATCCTGCATGCCCACAGCCAGAGCTAACTTTGGGAAGTCAGCAATAATAGCTTCCTCACAGAGGTGCTACAAGACTGTATTGGTGGCTTCAATTCCTGTATGACAACCACTGTATGGACATAACCCAAGGAGCCTTTCACCAAAGTAGTTGTCGAAACCTAAAGTAGTTGAAGGAGTAGCTGTCGAAACCAATGTATGAACAATCGCTTTCATCGATATGATATGTGTCCTTATTGGTGGTAGATTACAAGTAACAAAGACTGATAAATGGCCTGAAAAATCTATTACTCATAATGAATCAAACCAATCTTTGATACGTAACCAATAACTCATGGTGGTAGGATACGTAATTAATTAGATCATGGTGGTTGGAGAAGTGAAAAGGAAAACTTTGGTATCTTGTGGATTATTCAACCGCATATATAATTAACTTAAGGCATAAATGGAAGACAAATTAAATTAAAAACATATATATAACTCAACTCAGTTAGTTATTACTTTGCTTTTGCCAAAAAAAAAAAAGGTTGAATAACTAAGTGCCGTAAGCTGTAATTAGTCAAACAATAAACAAGAAAATTATATATATTCAACTTTGATGATCAATTATAACCCCCCACAGATAGATTCCTATTAATTATTTCAAAGTATTCAATAACTTGGTTTAGTTTCTATTGAAAAAAGGGTATGATCTTAATTTAAAACTTTTGACAAATTGTTGACAAACTTTTGTCAACGAACTGACGAATATACTGTAGTGTTATCCATTTAGTTTTAGTTTTTTTTTTTAATTAAGTATTAACAAATAGTACTCGACAAAATCCATGGACAAGATCAAAACATAATAAAGTTTTTTTTTTTTCGACATAATTTGTGTTGAAAACATAAACAATGTGTTAAATTTTTATTAGTTGAGAGTTGACATAAACAACAGTAATCAATAAAAATTTAACACATCACTTATATTTTGATAAAAATTGTATTAAATAGCTATACCCATCAAGACAACAAAAACATAGGTCAGTGCGCAGCGTTTATGAGTCCTAATAAGAAAAGGAAGATCCACAAAAAGTGTGAAATCCCATAGTAAATAATAATTTATCTCATTTTATAATTTATAATAAAAACAAGATATTATAAATTTTTAAATAAATATGGATATTATACTATCCACGTAACTAACGTGAAAAATAGTGTCATAAACATGTGTTGCTATCTTGGTTTTCTTTTTTTCAAATGTGTTGCTATCTTCATTGAGTACAACTATTTAATATAATTTATATCAAAATATAAATAATATTTCAAACTTTTATTGATTATGAATATTATATTTATTAGCGTATAACAATTAAAAACTTGTCAGCTTATAACCAATAAAAACTTAATGATCATTTATATTTTCAACATGTCAAAAAGTTTTATCCATCTTGGTTTTAGGTCTTATAAATATATAAGCATCCACTTGTTATTACTCCTTCAGAAGAGAGAGCTACGTACCACTACTTGTACATATATACAACATATTCAAGCATCTTGCATCCAAAGAAAGTGGCGGCCACAAACTCAACACAGAAATGGCCGAGTATAATCGAGCAAGTGAAGTAAAAGCTTTCGATGAAACTAAGGCAGGTGTTAAAGGTCTTGTAGATGCTGGTGTTACTCGAATCCCTCGTATTTTCTACAGTCCACCTGAGGAAAACTACTTGAAGGAGAGCTCAGCTGGCCAAACCAAGTTTAGCATTCCAGTCATAGACTTGGGAGACCTTTCGGTCCGACGAAATGAGATCGTTGAGAAAGTTCGAGAAGCATCCGAAACTTGGGGTTCTTTCAAATTGTCAACCATGGAATACCTGCGGGAGTTTTGGAGGAGATGAAGGATGGTGCAAAGAGGTTCCACGAGCAGGACACTGAGGTGAAGAAACAGTTCTATACACGCGACATCTCGAAATCGGCGGTATACAATTCCAACTTTGATCTTTATAGTGCACCATCAGCAAATTGGAGACACACTTTCTGTTCAAATGGCTCCTAATCCTCCAAAGCCTGAAGACTTGCCTGAGGTCTGCAGGTAATTATATATAGTGCTGACAAAGCTACTTAATTTTTATTTTATTCTGTTTTAGAAAACTGTTTTTTCATGAAAACTTAAAATGACATGAATTAAGGATATAGCAGCCGTGCCCTTACTATAGGCCGGTAGGGTACTTCCTAAGTCCCCACTTTGGTTCCAAATACAGAAAATGATTATTTTTCACATATGTGTGTTGTATACATTCCAAGAGACTTAGATGTAGTTTCATGTAATTTCATTAATTAAAGTCGAAAATAACTTTGCATTAATAATGTCAAAAATCAAAACCTTGTTTTAATGTTGTATAGCACCATGTTCTAAATTTATACATTGCAAACTCATAGAGACATACTCATCGAGTACTCAAGGCAAGTGATGAAATTGGGAAATTTGTTGTTCGAGTTGTTATCGGAGGCGCTTGGCCTGAATCCGAACCACCTGAAAGACATGGATTGTGCGGAGGGGGTTAGACTCATAGGTCATTACTATCCCGCATGCCCAGAGCCAGAGCTAACTTTGGGAACAAGCAAGCACTCCGACAGTAGCTTCCTCACAGTGCTGCTACAAGATCATATAGGTGGCCTTCAAGTTCTATATGACGACTACTGGATTGACATACCATTTGAGCCTGGTGCTCTCATTGTTAACATTGGTGACCTTCTCCAGGCAAGTTTTTACATTTCTACTTAATTGACAAGACAAAAAAGTAAGGGCTTAGTTGTATAAAAAATATTTCTAATTACATGAGTAATTTAATGAATTTCATTAATAATTGGTGGTTTTGCATTGCAGCTAATCTCAAATGACAGATTCAAAAGCGGCGAACACAGAGTGCTAGCAAATGGTTCAGGACCAAGAATATCCGTGGCAACCTTTTTTTTTACAGGAATGATTCAAACATCAAAGCTGTATGGACCTATAAAGGAGTTATTATCAGAAGCAAATCCGCCAAAGTATAGGGAAACAACGGTGAGGGACTACTGTACCTTTTTCCGTGGTAAAGGCCTTAGTGGAACTTCCGCTTTGCCTTATTTCAAGATCTGAGCCTGCCCTCTTTAAAACTGAATAAGCTACAAGGGTCTAGTTCAATGGCTTATTGTGCACAATAATTTGACTTTTCTCTGTACTAGCAAATACATGTTTGTGGTTGTTCATCTATGTGTCTGCTACAATAAATAAACAGACCAACCATATCTTATTTACCCATATGCTTTACATAAAATTTGAATTTGGTTACGTTCCTATCGAATTTTTATTTAGACTCTCTAATATATTTTTCTTACAGTTTAGTGTAGGGTTTTTGATAATCTTGAATTATGTATAAAATTATAAATTACACAGTAAACTATACCAATATCCATGAACCATAGAATTGCTCAATAAAAAGAGTTGGATAAGATTTTAGGCGAGTATAAAGGATGAGGAGTATTTTAGATGCTGTGTAAATAGATACACTTAGACTTCACAGAATGGTTTGGATTAACAATAATGTTAGAGCGACCAACTTGTTTAATAATGATTTCGATAGCCTACATATTCACTTATTTTTATTAAATTTTATTATTTTGCCAATTAATAATTCGGTGACATAATATTAATTGGTCGATAATAAAGTAAATGAGTTGGTCGATTTAGTAGTACTCATTTGATTTTAATTTATTTTCTAAAATATATATTATTAAACAAATAAAGTATAAATAAAAACTTCCCAAATTTCCCTCTATCAATTTTTTTCTTTAATCTTGTTTTTAACAAAATGAATTATACATTATTTTGCTTCAATAATAATAATAAAATCAAATTCAATTTTACTTATATCATCAAGATGAACAATACATTAAAATACGAGGTCAATTTCATCAAACTGAGAAAAAGGAAAAAAGAAAAAGAAAAGAACAATCACAAAAAATCTTGAGCTGAGGAAATGGGGTTTCTTCCTCAGTGTTTTGTCAAACCCCCACTGTCACTATGTGAGTAGTGCTATTTTAGAGGCTATAAGACTTTATCCCAGCCACCTCGAAAGCATGGGTTGTGCTTCACCATGGTCCATATTACCATTTGCGTAATTGGCACTACCAAGAGCTCTCGTTGAGTAATTTAATATTTTTGGTTTTTCTTTATTTTTTAAAGTTTGAAAGCAATTTTATATGAATGTACACTCCCGATTTATGGTATATTATATATGTGTGTGTATATATATATCTTAAAATATTACTGTTTTTTTGGAAGGTTTATTTTTTTCAACCTAAAGTCCATAATTAAGCATATGAGAAATCCTAGTAGTATCATTTGAAAAAAAAAACTCAAATACACAATTCTATACATATATACACACACAACTAAAGAAGCAATTTTTTAATTAGAAATAATAAAAAATAAAACACTATGAAGCTTTGAAATGTACATATGGATCCTAATTCGGTGGCCTCCCAAAACTTGCCTGAAGATAAATGGCTAAAATTTCCAAAAGCATAATATAGTGCTGCTGTATTAGTTGTTAATCCTGGAGATTCTCTGCAGGTAAGTCTATGATAATATCTAATACCTTCAACCTCAAGTAGTGTTCATTTCAAGGAAAGGCTTGGAACAATTAATGTAGATCCATACTAATTAATTACTCAAATTCAAATTAACTAGTCCAAACAGGCATTAATACTACATGTTATATATATATATTTTTTAAAAGCGTAAAATGTTATAAATCAGCTAAGTCAAGTCTCAAGTCTTACAGTCTAAACTTAAAAGGTGTTTCACCATTATATTATTATTTTTATTATTATAAATTTACTAAATAAATAAAATAATTTATATTTTGAATGTTAAAGCCTATATCACTAATATATATATATATATATTAGCAAGTAAATAATTATAAATATTCATGAAAACTTTATACTTTTCAAGTTTTCAATAAAAATTAGTTTCAAATCATATACATTACAAGTCTACAATTACTTAATAATTCTTATATTAATATATAATTTAGATATCACCATATTCTAACTAATTTTTATCTAACTTTTATCATAGTCCAATTCAATATCTTCTTCTTCATCTAACTCATATTCCATGCCAACCGATACAAAATTATTTTCCTCAGGGCTCCCAACTTCAATATGAGCATTTTAGAACTTTTCTAGATGGTAAGATATCATTCTCGATCTTATATAGTTTTTCTTTTCTTTTTTTAATTAATTTTACTTCTTTCTAATTCTTTAATTATTGTGCATTGTATTTTATTATTTTTATTTTTTAAAGAAAAATAATCTTAAAATTTTTTATTTTTACATTCTTTTTATTTTTATATTATGAATTATTCCTTATTTTTTAAAAATTAATTTTTTAAAAATTTTAATGAAAAAGCTTGCGCCTTTTCGCGTCTAAATACGAATTAGATAGTCAATACAGTATTGACCACTTTTTACTAAATCTTGTGCTAATATGAGACGTCTTCTAAAAATACCTAAGCGGCGTCTTTTCACGCATTTTGAAACATTAACATATATGTATATATATATATATATATATATTAATTTGCTGATCCTACAATACATAATGTGATATGGGAAGTCAAAAACAAAACTTTTGGTATCTTGTGGATTCAACAGCATAATTAAGTTAAGGCATAAAAGGAAGCTTAAAGCAAATCCTGTTGTGGATCTTATAAAAGAAAGCTTTGTAGCTTACATATAGACTCCTGTTAATTATTTCAAAAAAGAGACAATGGAGCATTCAATAATTTAGATTAGTTTTTTTTTTATTGATAAATAAGAAAAAGGCTTGCCTTAATATTATAACTCTTACAAATGAATGTGATGCAATAGCCGATTTTCTTTTCGTTAGGCCACACCCCATGTGCAATAATTTGAATTAGTTTATTCATCAAAGAGAACAAAAAATTGGATTAGTTTTTATTAAAAAGAAAAAAATGGTATCTTAATTTAATTTTTTTGACAAATTATTCAACCGAATGACCAATAAATGATAAAGCTTATTAAATTACCACTCATCCCAAAACTTTGTTGGAGGTAAGATTGATATGTATATCATGTTAGGAGAAGCCGATTTTCTTTTCGTTAGGCCACACCCCATGTGCAATAATTTGAATTAGTTTATTCATCAAAGAGAACAAAAAATTGCATTAGTTTTTATTAAAAAGAAAAAAAAATGGTATCTTAATTTAATATTTTTGACAAATTATTCAACCTAACAAGTGAGTTTGATATGTATATCATGTTAGAAGAAGCCGATTTTCTTTTTGTTAGGCCACACCCCATGTGCAATAATTTGAATTAGTTTATTCATCAAAGAGAACAAAAAATTGAATTAGTTTTTATTAAAAAGAAAAAAAAATGGTATCTTAATTTAATTTTTTTGACAAATTATTCAACCGAATGACCAATAAATGATAAAGCTTATTAAATTACCACTCATCCCAAAGCTTATGCTGTTAGGAGGTGAGTTTGATATGTATATCAAGTTTAAAGTTGTTAGGAGGTGAGTTTAATATGTATATCATGTTGGAGAGAAGCCGATTTTCTTTTCGTTAGGCACACCCATGTGCAATAATTTGAATTAGTTTATTCATCAAAAGAACAAAAATTGAATTAGTTTTTATTAAAAGAAAAAATGGCATCTTAATTTAATATTTTTGACAAATTATTCAACCGAATGACTAATAAATGATAAAGCTTCGTTAGGCCACACCCCATGTGCAATAATTTGAATTAGTTTATTCATCAAAGAGAACAAAAAATTGAATTAGTTTTTATTAAAAAGAAAAAAAAATGGTATCTTAATTTAATATTTTTGACAAATTATTCAACCGAATGACTAATAAATGATAAAGCTTATTAAATTACCACTCATCCAAAACTTAAAATTTGTTAGGAGGTGAGTTTGTTATGTATACTGTTAGGAGGTGAGTTTGATATGTGTATCAAGCTTAAACTGGATGTTAGGAGGTGAGTTTGTTATGTATACTGTTAGGAGGTGAGTTTGATATGTGTATCAAGCTTAAACTGGAGGTGAGTTTGATATGTGTATCATGTTAGGAGAGAGATAGAATATTGTCAATAGAGATAGAATATACTTGTAAGTAATGAGACTTGAACCTAGGTGTTTAGGATTTGAAGCTCTGATACCATATTAAATTACCACTGATCTCACAAGCTGACGCTGTGAGGAGGTGAGTTTGATATGTATATCATATTTTAGATGTTTTAGGAGAGAGAGGAGAGATAGAATATTATCTACAAAGTTATCCAATAATTTAGTTTTTTTCCTTCTAATAATCAAGTACTAACAAATTAAATAACACTAGATAAAATTGACAAATTCAAAACAACTCAAACACAGATCACTAAAGTATTTATGGGTCCTAATAAGAAAAAAAAGAGGTCAGCAAAAGAGTGTGAAACAAGGCCAAACTTCTTTTAATTTGCTCAATTAATTGTTATTTTAGTCTTGGCTTGTCAATTATTTTAATTCTCCATTATTATCTTCAATTGTCAGTTGAATTTTACTTTTAATAAAGTTATTTTATTTTCCAAAGCAATTAAATCAGTGTAGAATTCTCTTTTGTTCACCTTCATAATCGTCCAGTTAATTCGACCAAAAAAAAAAATCGTCCAGTTAATTATTTCTTTTATGATATTTTTTTTCTTCAATTGACTTTTAATTTAACCCTGTGACACACCCATATTACATATTACAGAGACTTTAATACTGCAAATAATAAATTATAGACGAAATTTATGGATTATTATTAAAACCTGGGTTTTAAAAGTTGATTATTCAACGGATTATTATTAATTTTTTTCTAATGGATCTTAATTCAATTCTTACTTTTCAGGCAGGTCCCACCCAAGGATAATTTACCAAAAAAGGTCCCACTCAAGCATACTCTTAAGTTTTATTAATGAATGTGTCTATTTTTCTACAAAATTCAATTAAAAAAAAAAAGTCAACCTTTATCTCATTCGCTTGTTTTACTATATAGTCTCTAGCTAGATGAACTTTTGGAAGAGACAAAAAAAAATTTAAAGAAAAAAAATGGCGACTACCACCAAACAAATGGCCGAGTATGATCGAGCAAGTGAATTAAAAGCTTTTGACGAAACAAAGGCCGGTGCTAAAGGTCTTGTTGATGCCGGAGATACGCAAATCCCTCGTATTTTCTACAGGCCACCAGAGGAAAACCACTTGAGGGAGAGCTCAGCTGGCCAAACCAAGTTTAGCATTCCAGTCATAGACTTGGAAGGCCTTTTAGATGATTCAATCCGATGAAATGAGATCGTTGAGAAAGTTCAAGAAGCATCCGAAACTTGGGGGTTCTTTCAAATTGTCAACCATGAAATCCCTGTGTGTGTTTTGGAGGAGATGAAGGATGGCGTAAAGAGGTTCCATGAGCAGGACACTGAGGTGAAGAAACAGTTCTATACACGCGACAGCTCGAAACCGGTGGTATACGATTCCAACTTTGATCTTTATAGTGCACCATCAGCAAATTGGAGAGACACACTTTCTGTTCAAATGGCTCCTACAAGATCATATAGGTGGCCTTCAAGTTCTATATGATGACGACTGGATTGACATACCCTATGAGCCTGGTGCTCTTGTTGTTAACATTGGTGACCTTCTCCAGGCAAAATTTTACTTTTTTACTTAATTGACAAAATAAAAAGTAAGGGCTTAATTATATACAAAATATTTCTAATTACATGAGTAATTTAATTAATTTCATTAATAATTGGTGGTTTTGCAGCTAATCTCAAATGACAGATTCAAAACGGCGAGCACAGAGTACTAGCAAATGGTGTAGGACCAAGAATATCAGTGGCAACCTTTTTTACACAGGAATGCTTGAAACCAAAAGCTTTATGGACCTATAAAGGAGTTACTATCAGATGCAAATCGACCAAAGTACAGGGAAACAACCGTGAGGGACTTCATTGCCGCTTTCCAAGGTAAAGGGCTTGGTGGAACCTCCGCTTTGGCTAATTTCAAGATTTGAGCCTACCCATTTAAAACTAAATAAGCTAGAAGGGTCAGAGTTCAATGGTTTATTTATGCGCAATAATTGGGAGTTTTCTCTCATTGGTCCTTTTTTCTGTACTAGCAAATACGTGTTTATAGTTATTTATATATATGTGTATGTCACAATAAACAGACCAACCATACCTTATTTACCCATATGCTTTAAATAAAATTTGAATGTAGTTACATTCCTATCGAATTTTAATTTAAACTCTCTAATATAATTTTCTTATAGTTTAGTGTATGGTTTTTGACACCCCTCGGCTATACACAAATCTATAAATTATCTAATAAGCTGTAGAATTGACATTTATATTTACAAATTTTTATACTTATAAACATAATGTTTTTTTAACTAAAACATTCTTTTGCATCAATAATTCAAATTAATTATTGAAATAGTTTTTTAATTTTTTTTTATTTTAAAATTTAGCTTAGTGATTTGGGGATACTTCTAAAAGTTTCTAACTTTTTAATAGTGGACACAACTTTGTGTATCATTGTATATGGATTGTATTGGGCTGTCGACATTGGGACACTTGCATTCCACTTATAAAAGAGAAATAGTTATTGGCTAAAGCAAGTGATAAACCTTGGTACTCTCAAAAGAAAAGCGATGTGGGGATGAACTTTGGAAAAAAAAAGTGATAGAACATGGGAATTGCTTTGTTCGAGATGAAGACAAAAAAAAAAAAAATGAAGAAGAAGAAGTTAACAGAGTTCATTGATCTCGGCCCAAAAGCTTATGGCCAACATAAAGCCCAATCTTTTGAGACCCACGAAGCCCAAAAGCTATGACTTCAAAGGAGCGCGTCTATTTGTACGGCCCCTAACAAAATCAAATCATGGTCCTCTCAATGTAAAGCCCTGAGGCGAGCATGGCAACATCAGCCTCTCGAAGATCACGCCGTTAGTAGAGCTTCGTTAGGGCTGAACGATTTCGTTCGACGGTGACGGCGCTGAACAACAGGAGCTCGCCCTAGCTTGATTTGGGGATTTTAGGAGACTAGATTGGGGATTTGAGGGAAACTGATTTTGGTACTTGAGGGAAAGAGTATGAATGATTTTGGTATTTTAATTTTGGGAATTTTGTAGTTATTTTACCACTCCTACCCCACCCCTAAAATTAAAGTAAATTTCATGCGATTTAATTATTTTATTATATATTTATATAATAAAGTGTTTTAATTCAATTAAAGTTTAATCAAAATGGTGATGTGGCATCAAAATTGCCAATTGGATAAAACAAATAAATTGATAATAAAAATGATGATGTGGCATGGTATGATCGATCAGATGAAAGATAAAAAGATGATGGGGGTTAAAATTAGACGGCGAGGAAAGACAGACGACGGCAAAATCAAAACACATAAAAGAAACAAAATGGTGGCCAGCAAACGCAGTAGAAACCGAAAGCATTTAAGACAATATTATACATAAAAACAAGTTATATAGGAATGTACACTACCGACCGATTTATGATAATATATAAACCAACAAGAAAAAGAAGAAGAATTCAAAATAATGTACACTACCTATTTATGATAATATATAACAAAAACAAAAAGAAGAAAAATTCAAAATAGTACTGTTTTTGGATGGTTTTTCAATCAAAAGTTTATGTAAGCAAGTTCAAATTCTAGTAGCTCTTGATTGTTGCTTTCTATGTATTAAATTATTATTGTGTTCAAAAGATTAAGTTGTTAAGAGGTAGGTTTAAAATGTATATAGAAAGGTAAAATAAAGAATGTCAACAACATGTACCATATGTATATGGTTGCCATATATTTACAAACCTTTATATATAATTTTAGATTTCTCCTGTTGAATACTATATACCTTATCCTACTATATGCATCCATACTAGTTGAATTCATTTTAACCAAAAAAATACTAGTTGAATTCATAGAATATGATATGTAAACTAATTGTAGATTTCTCCTGTTGATTATTATATACCTTGTCCTACTATATGCGTTCGTACTAGTTGAATTCATAGAATTTGATATGTAAACTAGTAGCATGATTCGAAAGATAATGAAATATTTTAGTTATACAAAACCAATTCAATTAAGGACAATAATTTATTAGAGACAAATAAAGTTCATAGAAAAACATGTTAGAATTACGATCACAATGGAAGTGGATATTTCTGTGAAATTGGACTTTAGAATATTAAATATTACAACCCTTCTATAAAAATGTCTGGACCAGCTATCACAATTTTGAAACCTATGTGCTACTTTTCTTCAGTTGGTCCCAATAGAGTGTACATACGGAGAAAATGATTCTCCTGGTCCATTCAGGTCCACTCAATTATTGAAGAGGCATTCTTTATCCAAAAAGAAAGAATTGAAGAGGCATTGGATTATCATTGACAATTTCGATAAAAGATAAGAAACTTGTTCCCGTTCACTTGTTTCACTATAAAGGTCTCTAAGTAGATAAGCTTTCAGAAACAAGCTTGCTGGTTGAAATTGAAGGAAAACAATGGTGGCTACCGAAACAGATATGGCTGCTGAGTGTGAAAAAATTTGTCTATTTCACTTGTATTGTGTACTTGTAAACAAATTGTATTATAGTTGTTTACCTTGTTTTATTGTTTCCTAAGACTGAGAAAACACATAAAAGTGAAGCATTGTCATGTGCTTAATTTATATATTACAACTCGCAGACACATACTCATTGAATACTCGAAGCAAGTAATGAAAGTCGGAGATTTGTTGCTGGAGTTGTTATCGGAGGCGCTTGGCCTGAATCCGAACCACTTGAAAGATATAGATTGTGCAGAAGGGGTTGTAGTTCTCGGCCATTACTATCCTGCGTGCCCACAGCCAGAGCTATGTTTGGGAGCGAGCAAGCACTCCGATAATAGCTTCCTCACAGTGCTGCTACAAGATCACATTGGTGGTCTACAAGTTCTTTTGAGAACCACTGGATTGACATACCCTATGAGCCTGGTGCTCTAGTCGTTAACATTGGAGATCTTCTCCAGGCACGTATATTTGCTAATTTGTTCTGTGTTTTTTTAGTTGGAATTCAAACAAATTGTAACGATTGACGCCCTGTTTAATTCCATTAGTACTGGTGATTTGGCAGCTTATCTCGAATGACAGATTCAAAAGCAGTGAGCACAGAGTACTAGCAAATGTTGTAGGACCAAGAATATCTGTGGCAACCTTTTTGCACAGGAATGCGTCAAACCTCGAAGCTGTATGGACCTATAAAGGAGTTGTTGTCAGAAGAAAATCCGCCAAAGTACAGGTAAACAACAGTGATGGACTACTGTATCTTTTCCAAGATAAATGGCTTGATGGAACTTCTGCTTTGTATCATTTCAAAATTTGAAGCTGAAGATGCTAGAAGAAGGGCCAGTTCCATGATTTATGGACAAGGATAATAATTATTTTCTGTATACTCAATTAATCAATTATCTGCTGTACTAGCTAGCAGTTATACAAGTATGTGATTGTTTACATATATAAATATGTCATACTCGTATATATGGTTGTCATAAATGAACAAGCCTACCAACTTTGGCGAGGAATAATTGGAGATATACTTAGAGGCAAGCTTTTGTTTTTGTTAAACTTGTGCCAACTTGGTTTTTTCATGCAAGGCTAGGTGGGAAAGGAAAGGAAAAATTTGATTTTTTCTTTTATTTGGATTGTTAAGGACGAGGGAAAGAAAAGCAAAGGGAAGGAGAAAAGATCAAGTGGCGAATGTTTTTCCCGGGTAAAGGCCTTAGTGGAACTTCCGCTTTGCCTTACTTCAAGGTCTGAGCCTACCTCTTCAAAACTGAATAAGCTACGAGGGTCTAGTTCAATGGCTAATTATGCTCAATAATTTGGACTTTTCTCTGTATTAGCAAATACATGTTTGTGTTTGTTTGTCTATGTGTCTGCTACAATAAATAAACAGACCAACCATATCTTATATACCCATATGCTTTACATAAAATTTGAATTTATTTGCGTTCCTATCGAATTTGTATTTTGACTAATATATTTTTGTTAAATTTTCGAGTAGGTTTTTTGGTAATCATGAATTATACATAAAGTTACAAATTACTCAATAAATTACAGAATTGACATCATTTCCCATAAATTATAAAATTGCCTTGTAAAAAGGATTGGATAAATTTTTATTCGAGTACAAAAGATAAGGGGCAATTTAGATGCTGTGCAAATAAACGCTCTCAGACTTCAAAGAATGGTTTGGATGAACAATTATGTTAGTCACTAACTTGTTTAATAATAAATTTGGCAGGCTACATATTCACTTATTTTTATTATTTTATCAATTAATAATACGGTGACAAAATATTAATTCATTGATAAGAAATTAAAGGAGTTGGTGGATTTAGTAGTACTCATTTGATTTTGATTTATTTTCTCTAAAATATATATTATTAACCAAATAAAGTATAAATAAAAACTTCCCAAATTTCAAATAAAGTATAAATAAAAACTTCCCAAATTTCAAATAAAGTATAAATAAAAACTTCCCAAATTTCCCCATCTTAATTTTTTCTTTAATCTTGCTTTTTAACAAAATGAATGATAAATTATTTCTTCAATAATAAAAAAATCAAAATTCAATTTTACTTATATCATCAATATGAACAATACATTAAAATGCTAGGTAGGTGGTCAATTTCACCAAACTGAAAAAAAAAAGAAAAAAAGAACAATCACAAAAAATCTTGAGCTGAGGAAATGGGCTTTGTTCTTCAGTATTTTTGTCAAACCCACTATCAGATTGCGAGTTGTGCTATTTTAGAGGCCATGGTCCATTTACCATTCGGGTGATGGCTACTATCAGGAGCTCTCGTTGAGTGCACCTGGGGTGCGGCTTAATAGGAAAAAAGTCGACAATTTTATCACGCTTTTTAAGAGTTGATTTTGATAAGTTTTATTATTATTTCGATGAATTTAATTTTACATTGATGCGTTAAGTGGATGGAGATATATTAGGGTGTGGGCCAGAATTTCTTTGAACTCTATATGGTTGTAGAATTAAATCATAAAAAACTCTACCTACTAATAAAATTCTGAACTAATGAGATTCATATCGAGATCCTTTTCATTCATATATATATAAAAAAAAGCTCTATTTGAGTAATTTAATATTTTTGGTCATTATTTTTAAAAGTTTGGAAGTAATTTTATATCAATGTACACTCTCGATTTATGATATTATATATAGAGAAATGCTATAAACCCCAATAGATGAGAATGATATAGAGAAATGCTATAAACCCCAATAGATGAGAATGTTATGGAGCCCACAGTGGGTTTTCAAAATTTAATTTTTTTTATTTGGTATTTAATATAGTTTTAGATTTATTATAAAAATAAAAATAACAAATAAAACATGAAAATTAATATAGCTTTTGTCAACTTAAGAATTAAAAGCTAAATTAATGTGTAAAATGTCATTTTAGCTTTTTAAAATTTCAAATGAATAAAATTTTTAATATTGAAATAATTTTTATATATTTAAAAATGTATTAGATGCAAATAAAAAAATAAAAAATATTAAAAAATTAAAAATTAAGCTAAAAAATTTTACAGGTGGACTCCATGACATCCCCACCTGTTGAGGTTTATAGCATTTTCCATTATATATATATATATATATATATTAAAATAGTACCATTTTCTAGGATTTTTTTTTCAATCTAAAGTCTATAATTAAGAATATGAGAAATCCTAGTAGTATCATTTGACAAAAAACTAAACTATACAATTCTTATATATATGTATACACAATTGAAGAAGCAACTTTTTAATTAGAAATATAAAAAAATACTTAATTCTGTTAGAAAATATGACCATTTAATGCGAAGCATATCTAAAATTTTAATAAAAATTTATTAAGATTTAAATTGTAACTCTTATAAATAGATATTCGACTTTCTTAGCTAACACCAAAGATTTTCACAACGATAAATGACTAAAACTTTTGAAAATCATAATATACTACTCTATTAATTGTCGATCCTGAAAATTCTCTGTAGATATGTCCATCATAATATAATTTCTCTTATATTTTATTCTTGTTAATTGTTTTTAAGGGATTGAATTAATATCTTACACCTTCACACCTCAAGTGTTCAGTTCAAGAAAAGGTTTGGGATAATTAATGTGGATTCCTATTAATTAATTACTCGAATTAACAAGTCCACGCAAGCATTAATACTACTTGTTATATATATATATATATATATATATATATATATATATATATATATATATATATATATATATATATATATATATATATATATATGCGGGTCCTATAAGACATGATGTGATACGAGAAGTCAAAACAAAACTTTTGGCATCTCGTGGATTCAACGGCATAATTAATAAGTTAAGGTATACTATATATATATATATATCCTCTGGAGGATTCTAGAAAAGAAGAATTTTTGGATAAAATATCAATTAAAATAATATAAATTAGAATAATATTTAACAATTTGTAATTTTTATAAAATTTAGACAAATAATTCATTTTGCTCCGTATTTTCTTTTTAACTTAAAACTCCACTCTTTACTCATCCTCTTCTCTGCCATTGTATTTTCCCAGTGGAGATTTGAAAAGAAAAAATACCTTTTTATTTATTTTTATTTTTATATAGATCTAGCTTCCTATCAATTAGCCTGCTACAAATAGACTCTTATTAATCATTTCAAAGAAGAGACAACGGAGGATGCAATAATTTGGATTAGTTTATTCAATAAAGATAATAAAAAATAAATAAATAAAGAAATTAGATTGCGTTTGATAATATAATTATTTTTTATTTTTAATTATTATTTTTTAATTTATATATAATTTGATTAGTTTAGAAATTAGTTAGAATTTGTTAAATATTAATTAAGTAAAAATATAAAAACAAAAATAGAAAATGAAAAGACTTTAAAAGTATTTTCATTTTTAGTTTTGTGTTTTTTATTTTTCTTTATATTTTTAATCTAGCTAATATTTAACAAATTCTAACTAATCAAATTACACATAACTCAAGAGGAAAAATTTAAAAACAAAAATAAAAAGCAGCTGTATTATCAAACAAGCTTTTAGTTTTTATTAGAAAAAGGTATCTTAATTTAATATTTTTGACACATTATTTAGCCGAATAGCCAATGAGCTGTAAAGCTATCCCTTATTATTATTTTTTCTTCTAATAATCAAGTATTAACGAATAACACTCGATAAAATTAACAAATTCAAGACAACTAAAACAAAGATCACTAAGGCTGTGTTTGATAGCATAACTGTTTTTTATTTTTAGTTTTTTTCTCTTAAATTATATCTAATCTGGTTAGTTTAGAGGGTATTTGAAGTTTTTTAAATATTAGTTGAACTACTTTATTAAGGCAAAATGTAAGTGTTTTTTATTTTTCTTCACATTTTTAGACTAATTAACATTTAACAAACTCTAATCAACCTCTAAATTAACCAAATTATACATAATTTAAGAGGAAAAAAAAAAAATAAAAATAAAAACAATTGTATTATCAAATAAGCCCTATAATATTTATAGGTCCTAACAAAAAAAAAGAGATCAACAAAAAGTGTGAAACGAAGGCCAAACTTCTTTTAGTTTGCTAAATTAGATGTTATTTTAATCTCGTGTTCAGCTTTTCAATTATTTTAATTCTTCATTATTATTTCTAATTGTCAGTTGAATTTTATTTTTAATAAAGTTATTTTATTTTATTTTCCAAAGCAACCAAATCAGTGTAGAATTCTCTTTTGTTTACTTTCATAATCATCCTGTTAATTATTTCTTTAATGATATATTTTTTCTTCAATTAACATTTAATTCAACCCTGTGACACATCCGTATTACATATTACAGAGACTTTAATATTGTAAATAATAAATTATAGACGAGATTTATGGATTATAATTAAAACCTGGGTATTAAAAGTTGGTTATTCAACGGATTATTTTTAATTTGTTCTAATGGATCTTAATTCAATCACACTACTTTTCAGGAGCAGGTCCCACTCAAGTATACTTTTAAGTTTTATTAATGAAAGTGTCTATTGTTCTAGAAAATTCAATTATTGACCCCAAAAACCATTATTTTAAATAAATAAATATATAAAATATTAAACCTCTGTTTTATTTCAAAACATAACTTTTACTAACATAATCAAGTATTAATTTTTCAAAAATATAATTAAGTATTAACAAATAGCACTCGATAAAATTGATAAATTTAAGACAACTCAAACTCAGGTTACTAAGGGATTTATGAGTCCTAACAAGAAAATAAGAGGTCCACAAAAAGCGTGAAACGAAGGCCAAACTCATTTTAGTTTCCTCAACTAGTTGTTATTTTGGTTACGTGTTCGGCTTTTCAATTATTTTAATTCTCCATCATTATTTCCAGTTGCCAGTTGAATTTTATTTTTAATAAAGTTATTTTATTTTATTTTTCAAAGCAATCAAATCAGTGTAGAATTCTCTTTTGTCTACTATCATAATTGTCCTGTTAATTATTTCTTTTATGATACTTTTTTCTTCAATTAACATTTAATTCAACCCTGTGACACACCCATATTACATATTACAGAGACTTTAATATTGCAAATAATAAATTAAAGACGAAATCTATTTATTATTATTAAAACCTGGGTTTTAACAGTTGGTTATTCAACGGATTATTTTTTCTAATGGATTCAATCACACTACTTTTCAGCAGCAGGTCCCACTCAAGCATAATCTTAAGTTTTATTAATGAATGTGTCTATTTTTCTACAAAATTCATTTATTGACCCAACCTTTATCTCATTCGCTTGTTTTACTGTAAAGGCTCTAGCTAGATGAACATTTGGAAGAGATAAAAAAGATTTAAAGAAAAAAATGGCGACTACCAGCAAACAAATGGCTGAGTATGATCGAGCAAGTGAATTGAAAGCTTTCGATGAAACAAAGGCCGGTGTTAAAGGTCTTATTGATGCCGGAGTTGCTCAAATCCCTCGTATTTTCTACAGTCCACCAGAGGAAAACTACTTGAGGAGAGCTCAGCTGGCCAAACCAAGTTTAGCATTCCAGTCATAGACTTGGGAGGCCTTTTGGACGATTCAATTCGACGAAATGAGATCGTTGAGAAAGTTCGAGAAGCATCCGAAACATGGGGGTTCTTTCAAATTGTCAACCATGGAATCCCTGTGGGTGTTTTGGAGGAGATGAAGGATGGTGTAAAGAGGTTCCATGAGCAGGACACTGAGGTGAAGAAACAGTTCTATACACGCGACGTCTCGAAACCGGTGGTATACGATTCCAACTTTGATCTTTATAGTGCACCATCAGCAAATTGGAGAGACACACTTACTGTTCACATGGCTCCTAATCCTCCAAAGCCTGAAGACTTGCCTGAGGTCTCCAGGTGATTTTAGTGATGACAAAGCTACTTAATTTTTATTTTATTCTGTTTTAGGAAACTATTTTTTATGAAAACTTTAAAGAAAATAATTTGATCCAATTAAGGACATAGCAAATAGACATGATTTATTTAGTTGACCCTTTGATTAGACAATTTTAAATTTTTAAAATTTTAATATTACATATATATATATATATACATATCATAAATTAATGATATATAAATTTATTTAAAATTATTTTTTTATTTTTTATTTTTGTAAATAACTTGTATTATTATTGAAATTGTTGCCCACTCAAATTTTTTATTTTATTTTATTTCAAGACTACATTTTTCTATAAGTTGAAAGGACGTTAGCACACTCTTTTTGTCCCAAAAAAAATGAAAGGAAAAAAAAGCCAAGCTGTCTCTCGTTCTGTTCTGACAAGGATTTAGGTACGTAAACTTGTTAAAATGAACTTTTCTGTAAAATTTGAATATTTTTATTAAAATGAACTTTTCTGTAAAATTTGAATATTTTTATTTAACAAAATTATTAATTTTGTTTCTAAATATTTATAAAAGGCCCCGTAAAACTTGATTTTAGGGCCCCAAGATCTCGCACTTATCACGAAGATGATAATATGCTTTATTTATTAAGAAATTCTGAAAAATTTGTCCATTTCACTTGTATTGTATACTTGTAAAGAAATTGTATTATGGTTGTTTACCTTATTTTAATGTTTCCTAAGATTGAAAACACATAAAAGTGAAGCATGGTCATGTGCTTAATTTATAAATTACAACTCGCAGACACATACTCATGGAATACTCGAAGGAAGTAATGAAAGTCGGAGATTTGTTACTGGAGTTGTTATCGGAGGCGCTTGGCCTGAATCCGAGCCACTTGAAAGATATAGATTGTGCACAAGGGGTTGTAGTACTCGGCCATTACTATCCTGCGTGCCCACAGCCAGAGCTAACTTTGGGAACAAGCAAGCACTCCGATAATAACTTCCTCACAGTGCTGCTACAAGATCACATTGGTGGTCTACAAGTTCTTTTGAGAACCACTGGATTGACATACCCTATGAGACTGGTGCTCTAGTCGTTAACATTGGAGATCTTCTCCAGGCACGTATATTTGCGTAATTTGTTCTCTTTTTTTAGTTGGAATTCAAACAAATTGTAACGATTGACACCCTATTTAATTCCATTAGTACTGGTGATTTTGCAGCTTATCTCTAATGACAGATTCAAAAGCAGTGAACACAGAGTACTAGCAAATGTTACAGGACCAAGAATATCAGTGGCAACCTTTTTAGCACAGGAATGCGTCAAACCTCAAAGCTGTATGGACCTATAAAGGAGTTGTTGTCAGAAGAAAGTCCACCCAAGTACAGGGAAACTACAGTGATGGACTACTGTACCTTTTCCATGATAAAGGGCTTGATGGAACTTCTGCTTTGCCTTATTTCAAAATTTGAAGCTGAAGATGCTAGGAGAGGGGGCAGTTCCATGATTTATGGACAAGGATAATAATTATTTTCTGTATACTCAATTAGTTAATTCTCCACTCTACTAGCTAGCAATTATACAAGTATGTGGTTGTTTCTATATAAAAATATGTTATATTCGTACGTATGGTTGTCATAAATGAACAAGCCTACCAACTTTGGCAAGGAATAATTGGAGATCTACTTAGAGGCAAGCTTTTGTTTTGTTAAACTTTGTGCCAACTTGGTTCTCTACATCCAAGGCTAGGTGGGAAAGGAAAGGAAAAAATTGTTTTTATTTATTTGGATTGTTAAAGACGAGGGAAAGGAAAGCAAAGGGAAGGAGAAAAGATCAAGTGGCGAATGTTTTTTTCCGGAAAAGGCCTTAATGGAACTTCCGCTTTGCCTTACTTCAAGATCTGAGCCTACCTCTTTAAAACTGAATAAACTACAAGGGTCTAGTTCAATGGCTTATTATGCACAATAATTTGGACTTTTCTCTGTATAATCAAATACATGTTTGTGGTTGTTTGTCTATATGTGTCTGCTACAATAAATAAACAGACCAACCATATCTTATATACCCATATGCTTTTCATAAAATTTGAATTTATTTACGTTCCTATCGAATTTTTATTTAGACTCTCTAATATATTTTTGTTACAGTTTAGTGTAGGGTTTTGATAATCTTTAATTATACATAAAGTTACAAATTACTCAATAAATTACAAAATTAATATCATTGCTCATAAATTATAAATTGCCTCGTATAAAAGATAAGGAGCATTTAGGATGCTGTGTAAATAGGCGCACTCTGACTTCAAAGAAAGGTTTGGATGAACAATTAAGTTAGAGACACCAATTGTTTAATAATAATTTTGATAGGCTACATATTCACTTATTTTTATTAAATTTTTATTATTTTGTCAATTAATAATACAGTGACACAACGTTAATTCGTCGATAAAAATTAATGGAGTTGGTGGATTATGTAGTACTCATTTGATTTTAATTTATTTTCTCTAAAATATATATTATTAACCAAATAAAGTATAAATAAAAACTTCCCAAATTTCCCCTCTATCATTTTTTTTCTTTTTAATCTTGCTTTTTAACAAATGAATGATAAATTATTTTGCTTCAATAATAAAAAAATCAACATTCAATTTTACTTACATCATTGATATGAATAATACATTAAAATGCTAGGTACGTGGTCAATGTCATCAAACTGAAAAAAAGAAAAGAAAAAAGGGGAGCAAATCTTGAGCTGAAGGAAAGGGTTTTTGACGCCATATCACTTTTAGAACCCATTTGAATTTTTTGGCCAATTTTCTTTATAGGTATTATTTTGGCTTTTTTTTTTTTTTTTTAATAAAAGTTAAATATACCCTTCTGAATCTTTTTCTTTGGGGTGTTTTTCTCGGTCTTTTTTTGTCATGTCCTTCATCTTTTATATATATATATATATATACAATTAATTTGTGATAAATTAATTGTTAGTAATAAATTCTATCCAACTTTTGATGGATATTGAAAAGTTATAAAATTGAAATTTTGTAAAAGAAAAAGAATTGTCATATGATGAATTAATTTGTCACCGTGAAGTGGACTTAAACTTATCCGTCTTTAAATCCTAGTTCGTCATTGGCGAATTATTAACTTTAACGACGATCATGATTTTAACAGTCATTAAAGCTCTTAATCTCTTAATTTACCACTGATGAATTAGGATTTGAGGATGGATAAATATGTGACCGTCGTTAAAGTCCAGTCAGTGATGAATTAATTCGTCAATGATGAATTTTTTTTTAAGATTGTTGCAAAATTTTAATTTTTATAAACTCTTTAATATCCTTCAAAATTTATCATGCTTTTAATTTTATTTAAAATTTTAAATATATGATTAAAAATAATTTATAACAAATTATAAAAAGGCTTAAAAAAATAATTCAAAGAATATTATTTTTAGAATAAAATAATTATTCTAAAAATAATAATTACCTTTCTTTTTCGGTATTTTTTGTCAAACCCACTGTCAGATTGCGAGCTGTGCTATTTTAGAGGTTGTAAGACTTTTATCCAGCCACCTCGAAAACATGGGCGCCATGGTCCATTTACCATTTGGGTAATACCTACTATAGGCGCTACCAAGAGCTTTCGTTGAGTAATTTAATATTTTTGGTTTTCCATTATTTTTAAAAAGTACGAAAGCAATTTTATATCAATATACACCCCGATTTATGATATATATATATATATATATATATATATATATATATATATATATATATATATATATATAAAATAGTATTGTTTCTTGGGATTTTTTCAACTTGAAGTCTATAAAGTAGCATCATTTGATGCATTTGGAGCGTGACCAGTAGAAAATAAGTCGTCGTTATCATTATATAAAGTTATAGTTTAGTCTTGGTATCTTTCTATTATTATCTCAGTATACTATTTGCTTGAATAGTGAGTGGAGGCCCTTTTGTTAGGAAATTTGAGTCATTTCTTCTAGACTCTACATAATTGCAAAAGCGAAGCAGAGAAGACTACATCCACTAACAAAAAATCTAGCACTAGATCCATATCAAAATTTTTTTTTATTCATAAAACAAAGTAAATTTTTGATAAAAATACACATACATATATATATGTATCATACAGAAGGAAGCAATTTTTAAAGTTAGAATATAATATGAAATTTAAACATTTATTAGGCTTTTTAAAGACTTAACTTGTTATTGAAATAAAATTTGATCTAAGTGAAAGAATTAACCAAAATTATTATCCGAACATGTAATAGGCAATAAAACTTTATCCAGTATTTTCAAGCAAATTAATCCCAAGCCTTTTAACAATAAAGCCAGGCAGCAATGCAAAATAAGTAATAAACGCTGTATTAGATGTTGATCAAGATTCTGCAAAGTTCATGATAATATAGTTTCTCTTATATTTTATTCAAGTTTTAATTGGCTGGTCAATTTAACAAGCCACCACCTCTGTTCATTTCAAGGAAAAGTGGAATACATTCTAAAAATAATTACTAACAATTGTCCAATCAGCATACTAATTTGTTATATATATATATATATATATATATATATATATATATATATATATATATAAAAGCAGTATATATATAATATATTAATTTTATAGAATTAATGTTGTAACGATCACAAACAAATTCATCATTCAACAACATGCGGCGGAAAAGGGAACATATTTATCCATCACCGAATATAATTCATGCTTGCAGCTCAGAAGATAAAACTTTAATAGCTTTAAAACATGATAAAAACAAGTTTAAAATAATTAATGAGGAACTGGGACAAAACGGATTATATTATTTTTTGAATGAACAAGAACCAATCTATATATTACTAATAATTTATAATTTACAAATTGTGTATCTTGGATTTCTTTATTCACAAGCTTGAAGGAGAGCTTACTTATTGTAGCTAGGCAATTTAGCTGAAATTTGTCAATTTATATATATATACTTTAAATATGGAAAAGAAGAGTTGGAGGCGAAAGATTAGTTAAGGATAAGTTAGTTAGCATGAAAGGTTAGAATAAATTACAATAATTTGAGTGAAAAGTTGATAAAAATTCAGAGTGAGATAAAGTCAAAATGCATTAGTTAAACTCCGAATTTAACTCACTGTTTTATCCATATGACCAACATTGTGTATATTACTAAACACTTTAATGTAGTATGCATATATCAGTATCAATCAAATTCATTTTATAATGTTGAAGTTTAATATTTATCATTAGAATTGTTAAACAGAAAGAAAAAAATGACAAGTATGCATGAGATTTATTTCAAACTGTTTTGTACTTTTTAAATTATAATCAATTGTAGAACATAATCACCAGCATTAGAAATTTGTTGTGAGTTGTTTGTGTCGCTTGGCAGAAACCGACCAAATAACAAAGAATTTAATAAAAATTGTAGCAACTTTCAAGTATTATTAACCGGTGGTGTCCCTAAAAATTGTTCAGCGAAACAATTTGTTTGATGCGCACTACATATATCATATATATTTATATGTTTATATTTATAATAATGATATAAAGATGTTAATAAGTTAAGAAATGTGTTTTATATTATTATTATTATGTTAAATTTTTTGACAAATGGCTAACTATAATTCTATTTGTGTTGTAACTTTTGTTATGAATTTTATGAAATTTGTAATGGTATATAGATTATGGTTGTTCTGTTTGCTGACAGCGAATTTTATTACACAAACAACAAGAAAATATTTTATTGATTTATACAAAGAAAGAATCCCATTGTATTTTTAATAAATAAAAATGAGGCATGAAATCCTCGCCCATCTCCCCATAATTAGGAATTAGGATGAGGAGGAGGTTTAAAATCGGAATGGGTGGGCACCAAGGAGCACTCGCCCCATCATTCTCCCCACTGCATTCCATTTACGGTCGTAATTAACGAAAAATAAGAAAAACAGAGTGAATCCCTTTAAAAATAATTATCTTATAATTATATTTATACAATTTTGGCAAAACAAATATTATAAATAAATATAGATATCCATTATTATTAGCTTCAAACAATGACAGGCTTCACTCATAAAATTAACAATTCAAAACAACTAAAACACACGCAAAATATTTATGGGTTATAACAAAAAAGAAAAAAGAAAAAGAAAAAAAGTCGCACAAGCCAAACGGAACTTCCCTTCTCCCAGCATCTT
>CM017574.2:108817-169405 GCA_007844105.2 Rhamnella rubrinervis | reverse complement strand
GGAATGAGGTGGACCAAACTAGAATGAAGTCGGACTAAGCCGGAATGAAGTGGACCAAGCGGAGATGAGGAGTGTACCAAACCCAAATGAGGTTGGACCAAACTAAATGAGGTCGAACCAAATCAGAATAAGATCAGACTAAGTCGGAATGAGGTTGGACTAAACCGGAATGAAGTCGGACCGAGCCAGAATAAGGTCAGACCAAGCTGCAATGAGGTTGGACCAAGCCTGAATGAGGTTAGATCAAACCTGAATGAAATCAGACCAAGCTTTGAGACAAGGTCGGACCAAACCAGAACAAGGACGGATCAAGCTTAAATTAGGTCGGACCAAGCTTAAATAAGGTCGACCGACCCGAGCGTGGTGGGGTGCAGGAAAGATATGATACCAAATCGGAACGAGGTCGGACCAAGCTAAAATAAGGTGGGACCAAGCCTGAATGAGGTCGGACCAAGCCTAAATGAGATCAGACCAAGCCTGAATGAGGTCGGACCCGGCCTGATAAGGTGGGGACCAAGCCGGAGCAGTGAGACCAACTGAATGAGGTCGGACCAAGCTTGAGGATAGGAATTAGGACAGCGAAGCGAGTGGGACCAATCGAAATGAGGTTTGACCAAGCCAGAATAAGGTCAGACGAAACTATAATGGGGTCGGACCAAGCACGAATCTGTTATGAGGTGGGACTAAAGCGAGTGAGGTGGGACCCGAAGCACTTGATGAGGTGGTCCGAGAAATGAGGTCGGATCAAACCGGAATGAGGTCGAATCAAGTATGAATGAGGTCGGACCAAACCAAAAGGAGATCGAACTAAGCTTGAATGGGATCGGACCAAACAGGAACGAGGTTGGACCAAACCGGATTGAATGGACGAGCACGAATGAAGTAGGATCGAGCTTGAATGAGGTTGGACCGTCGGAATGACGTCACTAGCCCGGAGCGAGGTGGGACCAGCAGGGGTGAACGTCGAACCAAGAGCCTAAATAAGGTGGACCAAGCAGAAATGAAATCAGGCAGCGGGAATAAGATCGGACCAGCGAATAAGGTTAAACAAATAAAAATGAGATGAACAAAATTGGAGCGAGGTGGGACCAAGCTGAATGAGGTCGGATTAAGCGAAGAAAGAGGTCGGACCAAGCCTGAATGAGGTTGGACCAAATTGGAATAAGGTCGGACCAAGCCTGAATGAGGTAGAACCAAATCGGAACGAGGTCGGACCAAGCCTAAATTAGATCAAATCAAATCGGAACATGGTAGGATAAAATCGGAACGTGGTAAGATAAAACCGAAATAAGGTTGGACCAAAATCAGAACATGGTCGGATTAAACTAGAATGAGTGCGCGCAAATCGGCCTGAGGTCGAACATTGAGGAATATAATGGCCGGACGGCGGAAATGAGATGAGACCCGAGCACGAATGAGGTCGGACCAAGCCGAAACGAGGTCGGACCAAACCATAATGAAAAGATACTAGCCCGAATTAGGAACTTGAACTTGCCGGAAGGAGGTCGGACTAAGCCTGAATGAGGTTCGACCAAACCGGAATGAGGTTGAACTAAACCGGAATATGATTGGACCGAAACATAACGAAGTCGGATCAAGCCTAAATGAGGTCGGACCGAACCAGAACGAGATCGGACCAAATCAGAATGAGGTGGACCGTCGGAGCGTGGTCGGAGCGAGAATAAGGTCGGACCAGCGAGCGTAGTGGACCCAGTGGGAATGAGGTAGGACCAAGTCGGAATGAAGCCGGACCAAATTGGAACAAGTCGGACCAAATTGGAACAAGATCGAACTAAGTTGTAATGAGATGGGATTAAGCCGGAACAAGGTCGGACTAAGCGAAAATGAGGAGTTGAACAGGGATGAGAGTTTGGATCAGCCCGGAGCAGTGGGGATCAAAGCTAGAATAAGGTGAAACTAAGCTGGATGAGTGGGATCAAGTTGAAGCGAGATTGGAACAATGAATAAAGTCGAACTAAACAAATAGAGGTGGATCAGCGGAAGCGAGATCGGACCAAGCCCGAATGGAGGAATTAAAGGATCGAGGTGGATCAAGCCGTAGCAAGGTCGAATCTAGTTGGAATTAGATTGAACCAAACCATAATAAGATTTAACCAAACTGGAATAGGGTCGATCCACACCTGAAGAATGTATAATAATAATGTTGTAGTGATTTCATAATATTTTTGTATGTTTGCAGGGTTGACATAGAAGAATATAGGAGTTCTAATTTGTAGAATTTGAGGGTGTTAGTGTTTGAATTTAATATTTATCTGTTTAGAGTTAGATCTTTTAATAATAAACTTTTATTTTTATTTATATAAATTCTATTTATATTAGAGTGGCACGCTCGCACAAACATAGAATACAATATATTTGTTTTTCTTAAACAAACAGTTAGATTGTTAGATCAAATTGACTAATTTTAAAATTTTAAATTTTCTTTTGCGCATTTTTAAAATTTTATATTATGATTGGTTAAATGTTTTCTTGATTTAATTGAAAAAAATAAATATTATTAAGGAAAAGAATTTAAAAAAATATGATTTGAAACAAATACAGTAGAATCTCTCTATAGTGATGCTTTATACAATAATAACCTACATATAATAATAAAAAATTATAATCCCAATTTGGGCCAGTTAAAAATAAAAATAAACTTCACATCATAATAAGTTATAAATTTTTTAGATACCATCTTAAAAAACTTACCTCTACATACTAATAATAATTATATATATTATAATAATATATACTTTATTACAAAAATTTACCTCATTCAGATTTATGTTTTATAGTTGTTATTATATTTTTGAATTTACAGATATATAATAACTCATCAATATATATACTTTTTTATTGAAACAAAAATATTTTTAACTTTTCGAGTATGTTTAGAGTTTCTTGGCATGAAATTTTTTGTATTTTCATACTATAATTACAAGTAAAAAAAAATTAACTATACCTCTATTGAGTTATAATTTTTTTATAATAATAAAATTTATTTGGTCCAATAATATAACTATATAGAAGTTTTACTGTATAATTCAGAGTCTTTGAGTTTATAATTCTAAATAATAAGTAATACAAAAAAAATAAAAAAAATAGAGAAAAAAAAAATGCATTTTGTGCGCACAAGAATAAAAAAAATGCTTAGAAATTAAACTACAATTTAATAATACAGTATGGGTTTTACGTGGTTGAAAAAAAAGGTGGTCGATAATAAAATAAATAAAAATAAAATGTATGGGTACTATGGTCATTTTACATAATTTTGGTCACTTCCAGAATTTTCCAAGTCCTCCCTGGGGACCTACCCATGGCGGTTTGAGATTCTCTGTGACAATTACGTGCCAAAGTCCAATCCATACTGATTTCCCAAAGGGCTCTCGCAAATCCTCTCGACGTGTCTGCATTGTGAAGAACTTGATCCCTCGAGCTTTCGCTTACTGTAATCAATTATGGCTACGGCATCAGGTACAAATTTTGCCTATTCATTGCCTTGGTGATTTTTACTCTTTGTTTTGATGCAAACAGTTAAAAGCTTATTGTTTTCTTCAATCATTGTCGAAGCTGATGATGTTGTTGAAGGAGATTGCTTATGGTTCATTTGTCTTTGTAATTTTCATTCATTTTAGTAGCTTTTGATTATACTTAGATATGTATATATATTGTTGGGTTTATTTCATTCTGAATAGTGATTTGGGATTAGTGAAGGAAGTGGGAGAAATTGATGTCAGTTCAATGATTAAATGTTCCACTAGGATTTGAGTTGGAGTTTGTTAATTTGGTATGTACTGGTAAAACAATATTAATCCTTGTATCAAAGCTTAGCAGTTGTACTCATTTTATTATATTTATTGGGTTTGCAGCGGCTTTCAAGTCAAGGGAGGATCATCGGAAGCAGATTGAATTGGAGGAAGCAAGAAAAGCAGGGCTTGCACCAGCAGAAGTTGATGAAGATGGGAAAGAGATTAATCCTCATATACCTCAGTATATGTCATCTGCACCTTGGTATCTTAATGCAGAGAGACCTGTAAGCTTCCAGACATCCCAAAGATTGATTCATTTTCTCTCAAAGACTGCGATGCCAAGACTATGCTTAGGGGACTTTCCCTTTTGTTTTTGGTTAGAGTTTGAAACATCAACGGAAATGGAAATCGGATCCAAATTACACAAAATCCTGGTATGATAGAGGTGCCAAAATATTTCAGGCTGATAAATATCGGAAAGGAGCTGTGAAAAGTAAGTGGACCTTTTCCTATAACAAAATAAGAAAAGTAAGTGAACCTTCTATGGCTTTACTGCAATTTCTTTTTCTCCTATTTGGTTTTCCTATCCTCAATCTCTTATCTGGCATGTTATTCTATTAAAGTGAAGCAAAATCTTACATATAGTTTTTTTTTGTTAAATTTTTCTGATTGGTGTTAGACGCTTAAACCTTTGCATTGAGAAAGATCTTTGTATGTGTTCAATGTAGTGAAAAGTCCTATTACATATAGATAATGAGTAGATATTTATGTTGTAGGCAATGCAGGCAGTATTGTTTATCCTGAGTAGTGTACAAAGATTTTATCTTGTCATGTCTACAAGACAACATTATAGTTATAGTGTTTGTTCAGGTGTTGCTGGACTGTAATTGTCTATCTTGTGGCTTAGTGTTAATTTCTGATTAGAAATTAAGAGATCCATAATTGTTTAAAATTTTTGTTATTTTATCATTTCTGTTTCTTTTGCATGTGGAAATTGGAATTGAATAATCCCTTTTATTGTTCCCCTTTTCAGTATATAACTTCTCCCTCTTGTTTCTCCGCATTTAGTTACCAATAAAAAAATTTTAAACCGTTATTTATAATTTAAAATGACTACTGTCTGTCATAAATTGTCATACTTGTGTTCCCCATAGGATGTAAAATAGGTCCACATGCCACGCATAACAGGTCCCTCATACCGTGCGTAGTATATATATGATCCGGATATCCAAGTTGTGAAGTTCATGCTTAGGGAATCAATTGGCACTGAAAAATGAATTTTCTTTATCAGCTTGCAATTCCTTGAATATAGAGAATGAGTCAAACTTTCTAGAGCCCTAAACCACATATTTTTGTTCTGAATGAATTCTAAGAAACCAAATGACTGTTCTATCATCACCTTGTTGCTTATATAAACGTTATGGTCTTCATCTTTGCTAACTTAGGTTTTCATTTGCTTGACAGCTGTGGAGCAATGACACATGATGTAAAGTCCTGCATGGAGAGGCCTCGGAAGTTAAGAGCAAAATGGACTAACAAGCACATTGCACCTGATGAGAAGATAGAGACATTTGAACTGGATTATGATGGTAAACGAGATAGATGGAATGGTTATGATGCAGCAACCTATTCTCTTGTAATTGAGAGATATGAGGCAAGGGATGAGGCTAGAAGGAAATACCTGAAAGAACAGCAGCTGAAGAAATTAGAGGAGAAAAATAATAAGCAGAATGGGGAAGGTGAGGTCAGTGACAAAGATGATGATGATGAAGATTCTCTCAAGGTTGATGAAGCCAAGGTTGATGAAAGTAAACAGATGGACTTTGCAAAGGTTGAGAAGCGTGTTCGTACAACAGGTGGTGGAAGCACTGGTACTGTTAGGTGTGTATATTTGTTCTCGTGTGCTCTTTTTTGTATGTTATTTATCAGGAGCTTATTTTGTGTTCTGGTATATCCTTTCTCTGCAAGGTGATGTAAGTTTTGATGTCCTGGTACAGAAATTTACGTATTGGAGGATACGGCAAAATATCTTTTAAATCTTGATGTAAATTCTGCTTACTATGATCCAAAAACTCGGTCAATGCGAGCAGATCCTCTTCCTGATGCTGACCCAAATGAGAAGTTTTATGGAGTGAGTGCCTCTGGAAATAAGTTGGAATTTGTGATTTATACACCTTCTTATGGTATATAATGTTGAGATGTTGTTTTGCTGTTGTCACAGGGAGATAACCAATTTAGAGCAACTGGGCAAGCATTGGAGTTCAAGCAACTCAATATTCATGCATGGGAAGCATCTGAGAAAGGCCAAGATATCCACATGCAAGCTGCTCCATCTCAAGCCGAATTGCTCTATAGGAACTTTAAGGTCATTAAAGAGAAGTTAAAATCAGAAATGAAAAAGACCATAATGGAGAAGTATGGAAATGCTGTAAGTGAAGAAGAGCTACCAAGGGAGCTTCTTTTGGGACAAAGTGAGAGAGAAGTTGAATATGACCGAGCTGGAAGAATTATAAAGGGCCTGGTAACTGCCAATGACTTTCCCTACAAAATTGACCTTGTTTCATTGTTTTTACCATTTGGCCTTGGGTTTTTGCTTTTCTCTTGCGGTTCCATTTTGGGGTGGTAGTGTATTCATAGCTGTAATTACTCTGCATGTCAAGGCTCATGTTTAACAATGTTGTCGTCTCAAATTATTGCCTAATCATTTGCAATATCTTAGTCAACTTGATGCAAACGTGTTTTTATTGCGGAGTGATATTTGTGGCTATTATGATGTTCTAGTATTTTGGAGAACATTTTGTACCAATTTATTTCTTTGGCTTCTGAAGGAAAATTCGGGTCAAAAAGATGAAGAATAGGTGATATTGATTTGGTGTATGTTAAAAAGTGTGAAAAGCATTAAAGATGTAGCAACTCATTAATGACTTTTGAGAAATTATTTGCAGTTTCTAATTTATTAAAACCATAAGATTTTTTCTTTCCTCAAAAGATGGTATAGATTGTTGGTTTTTTACTTTAAATGCAGATTACTTCACATCCATCCATCTCCATCTAGGATGTACATGCTGGTGTTGATACTTTTTCTGTATAAATTGTAGTAATAATGCTTATTTACCAATATCAAACAAGAAGGAGCATGCGTTCTAAAAGTTTGTTTCAGTCATTTTATGCATGGAGAAGGAGAACTTCGATTTTCACCTGTTATGTCTTTCTCTATGTTTATACAGGAGACGTCCCTTCCAAAAAGTAAATATGAAGAAGATGATTACATCAATAACCATACCAGCGTCTGGGGTTCATGGTGGAAGGATCACCAATGGGGCTACAAGTGCTGTAAGCAAACAATAAAGAACAGTTATTGCACTGGTGCAGCTGGAATTGAGGCAGCTGAAGCAGCAACTGACCTAATGAAGGCCAATATTGCTCGTAAGGCAGCTTCTGAAGGTTTGTATTATATTTCATTTACATAATACTTAGTGACTTGACTTCCAGTGGGGGTATCTTTTAACCTTCTTTGTTAAAGATGGTTGTACTAAAATCTTAGAGTTATTCTAGATTCATTTCAAAAGAAAGTCTTTACTTTTGGTTAGTTTCTAGAGACTAATGTTTTCATTTTACTGTCACCTTATTATCTGATTGCGAGACTTTCTTAATGACCTGATCTAATTTCTTGCATGTACATACGGATTTTGATCCTTATAAACTGATGCAGATACACCTGCTCCCATGGAAGAGAAAAGACTTGCTACTTGGGGAACTGGCGTACCTGATGACTTGGTCCTTGACAAGAAAAACTCACTGAAGCTCTTAACAAAGTGAGTTTATAGGCTTAATCTCCTTCTTGTATCACTGTCATGAAATATTAAACTAAAATATGAACTTGCTTGAGGATTTTCACAGAGACATATCGTCAGAACTTTGATACGAAGTTATGATCTCTTAATCATTTCTTTCAGGCTAATTCATTGCTTATATGTGTTATCTTTGATCAGGAGGATGAAAGAAAGGAGGAGGAGAAGGACGAAAGGAAGCGCAAGTATAATGTTAGATGGAACGATGAGGTATGATATTGTTTTCTGTTTTAATTCTTCAAAGAAGCAAATACATGTTTAGAAATAACTTGCTGAGCAAAAAATGATGGCGTTTAATTTTAGTTCTGAGATTCTACTTTCATTATCTTCTTATGCTTTCTGGATTTTAGGTTACCGCTGAGGAGATGGAGGCTTATAGGATGAAAAAGATACATCATGAGGATCCCATGAAAGATTTCCTCCATTGACTTCATCCTTCTTAATATTTTTTTCGTCTGGGCTTTCGCCAACTCTAGGTTCTTTATATTATTTGTGTACATCTAACATCCTTGGAACAATTAGACATATTCTGTCTGTATTCTTGCCATGATCTTTGGTAATGTAACATCCCATCTTGGTAAAGAAGCCGATGAGACGCTTATTGATTGAATCAAATATGTAACTGCACGCATTTGCTAATAGAGGGAAATTTTTCTGTGTTTCTTTTTCTTGTTGATTTTTCTGGGACACTAATTAGCATGATTTCTTACTTCCTAGTTATCTGCAAGGAAAAAATTTCTGGTGGCATGGGTTCTTTTCCATGCATGGAGACAAAAATATCAAATACTAAAATTAAGCCATCCGTGAATAGAATAGAAAAGGAAATACATAAATTCCCAAATAGAAAAGGAAATACATAAATTCCCAAACGACGTTAACTTACAGTTCAATACCGGTTTTACACTGAATCTAATTAACCCACAACATTAATAAAAGCTCCAAAGAAGCTAAATACAAAGATTAACCAACAAAACCTTCAAGGTATTCATATTTCTATACACTTTGGCATGCCTGAAAACGACCCTGCACTTCAAGCGCCAAACCTTAAATTTCCTAATACTAAATTATTTCCATTTATGGTTGTATTTTCAAAGAATGAAAAATATGTCAGACGAGCAACAAAACTATGATACCAGTTAATGAAAGATTAACCCACAAAACCTCCAAGGTATTCATATTTCTATACACTCTTTGGCACACCTGAAAACGACGACCCTGTACTTCAAGCATCAAACCTTCAATTTCCTAATACTAAATTATTTCCATATATGGTTGTATTTTCAAAGAATGAAAAACATGTCAAGCAAGCAACAAAACTATGATACCAATTAATGAATTAGGCACTGCGAGCCAACATCTCCTGGAATTCCAGTATGGACCTTTCCTTCTGGAGCTTCATATCTTCCCTAAACTTGCATATGAAGTCCTCTGCTCTCTCGTCCACTCCACGCAGCTGCGGCGACGAAGCAAGCACTGCTTGCCATGCATCCTCAACGCTATACAAACTACTTTTTCCCGACGTTGTCGCCACAACCTCATTTCCATCAGCATGCACTTGCTTTCCTTTGCTTGCTTCCGGCTCCTCAAAGAGCTCGTCGATGTGTATGGCCTCAAAGCTCTTATAAAGAGCCAGCTGGTCATGATAGTAGTAGTGGTGGAGGTGGTGGCCGTGTCGGTGCCAATAATGGTCACGACGAGAAGTGGAAGAAGGTTTGGTGAGGGTACGTAGTTTTGATGGGACAAAGAAACGAAAGAAGCGCAAGGCAAACAAGCGACGAGCAGTGGCTTTTATGGTCTTGGGGAGGTCGAGTCTTTGTATGTTGGATGGTAGTTTCGACGTGAGGCTCTTCCACGCCACCTTAGCCGGACGAAGCTTCTTTGCCAGGCTCCACCGAGACATCAATGGAGAGTTTAATGTAGTTGTTGCTTTCGTAACTGAGTATTGAAAGGAAGAGATGGCTTACAATGATGGGGAGGAGAGAGTTTTGTACTGGTTTTTCTTGTTTTTTTTTGTAAGAAGCTTTTGTCTTCGATGAAATTTTTTCCCACTTAGCTATATAATATTGGACTCCGAATGGGTTTTAATTTGATTTAAAAATTGCCGGAAATGCTATTCATAAAGTGATACACAAATAGCATATATATATATATATATGTGTGTGTGTGTGTGTGTGTGTGTGATATATAGACACACACACCCAAAGATTGAGAGGTTGTTCATGAGGAAGGCAAAAGCAAAGTACAAAGCATAAAACATGAGCTGTTTTATTGGGTCAAATTAATTCTAACTTTCGGCAGCGTCGGAGGCACCTGCTGGAAGCAAACTTGGGACCTAAGTTTTTAATCATGAGAAAGCGAAATTCTTTAAATCATGCCCATTGTCTGTTAGTTGTTGTACTGCCTGTGCTTTGGTTTTGTGGGCTCCGCTGCCCAACATTGCAATCTACATCTCCAATATCATGACCCTTACGGAAATAAATAGAAAACGGAAAATTGCTTATAAATAATTAATATCTGTTAAAGAAAAATGGTAAAAACAGAAAAAATTGGGAATATTATTATTGGATTTGAAAGAACCATATATATGATCAGTAAAAACACACACAATTTAGTTAAAAGTGACTTATGACCACACAGACCAAAATTAAATTAATTCATTGATGCCTAATTCTGTCGACAGCAAATAAACAGGGAAAAAATAAATTGTAAAATACAAAAAGTAATTATAAAGAAAAAAAAAAAACATAAAAGTTGATCATTCTATAGAAGATTAAAGAAAAGATCAGAAGGATATGCAAATGGCTGGAATTGTGGTGCATAATTCCTTAATGTCAATCTGTTCTAAAAACTTTGGCTAGTTTTTGAGTTCAATCTAACCGATAACATTTGCGCCTTCAAATAAAAAAAACTTTTAATTAAAGAGTTGTGTGATTTGATAAGTTTATGTACTATATGTAATTCCTTCTCCTTCACGGATTAACTTCTCTTGCTTGATTGTACACATGTAAATTTGTTTTGAGTGACAAGGAATGGAGCTTTGCCAAGAGTTTTGCATAATGGGCACAATTCAATTTGTTACCCAATATGTTTGTGTACGTGTGTCATATTTAAGTCCAACACAATGGCCTGTTTTCGCCTACTGGTCATATTTTCACTTTAATTTTTTCTGGGGATTTAATGATTGAATTGTAGATGATGAATTTTGACTCCCAAAACAGAAAAACAGAAAAACAAGGAAAAAATGAAAGTGAGAGGTGGAAGGCTCTGGACTGAGCACTTTCTTTAATAGAGATTTAGCATAATACTAAACCAAATTGGACCAAAATCTGAATCTAATTTACAAAGCTATTATTTTGCTCCAAAAAAGATAAGGGTGGGGTGCTTTATGTATATTTAGCTTCTTTTTTTTTTATTGTTCCCCTTTCAATGGAAAGGCATGCAACTACCTTTCCAACTTGTAGAAGTGTTATAATCAAGCTAACTTGTACGATCACTATCTCACAAGAAAAAGGAATGGCCAACATTCTCCTTCTAATTTGCTGTCCAGATCATTCTAAGTCTAAATATATCTTTTTCTACACCTGGAAAAAAAGTCCTAACAGAAACTCTTAATTAATATTAATTAAGCATATTGGTATTAGTATATAGTCTCATATCGTTAAAATATAATAAAAAATATATTGTATATAAGTCTTGAGTAAATCTCATATTATAAGTCGGTTTTTAAAATTAAACTAGACTCATAAATTTAACGTAATAAGTTTTGATAATTCCAATTTTATTAGTTATTAGTTGTTTAGGTCCATATTTGTTTCTTTCTTCCTCCCGTTTGGGAAACAAGTCCGATCCATGTCCATTTTAGACCCGATCAAATTCCCTAAAATCATTGCTTGGATTAGTAACTTCCTTAATCGTCCTCTCATCAAACATACAAGTCACCTCCTCCTGAAAATATGGTTGCTTATTTTCATGAGTGTCGCAAACTATATACTTGCATCCTAGCTGTCTTTCCCTCTGTATGTGTTTGTTAATTAGCTAAGCTAGGTTCAAATTTTGTGTTTGTTAATTAGCTAAGCTAGGTTCAAATTACATGAAAAATTAGTACTTGAGCTCGATTAGAGTACTAACTACATGTGTCTTTAGTTATTGGTTTTCAAGTTTAAAGTCGTGATTTTGTAATGGAAGCTTAATTATTATATATGTTTTAGTTATTTTATAACAAAAGAAAAAAAAATGTTATTTGCGATGACATATAATGCAATATTAATAAAATAGCAGAATATTGTATTCAAAGTAGGCAATCCTCTCACGCACAAAATAGCAGAATCCATATGTACCAAGTGTGTGGGTTGTGAATGAAGAGAGATGATTAAACGAGGACGTTTTAATATATATATATATATATTTTTTTTTTTTTTTGCAAGTTATCGTATCAATGGTGGTATGGAAAAATTAGTGAAAGTAATCATTATAAACCAAGAAATTTATAATAATGTGAAATGAATGACACGAATTCCTAATTAAGTTTCTTAAGCAAAAGAAACGATCATTCAACTTTGTTTATGATGACATAAAGTGGACACTTTGACAAAATCAAAAAGGTAAAGAAAAGAAAACATTATCCTTTGCTAAATTAACGATGTTTAATTTGTCTAGAAAGAAATGAGATAATTAAGAAAAACACAATTTTCTTGTCTATTTATACAAAGTCAAACAACTTATGTATACACACAAGTAATTTGAGAAAAGTTCAACACTAAATTTTGAACAAACTTATTAATTTTTTTAATAAGTTTTTAATTAGAGAAAAGTTCCATTCTTAGTGATATTACATTTTAGGTTAAAAAATCCGGCTAGTCTCAAAGAGAAAGATCAACATTAATATTTTGAAAAAGAAGATAAAATAAAATAATATGGTAGACAAAATAGGTTCAAAATTTTCGTCTCTTTACTATAAATAATAAATAATTAAAAGTCATTTATAAAAGCAAAAGCTAGCTCTACAACAGCAGCCTAATTAAGATCAAATTAGAGGGTACATAATTAATGGAGTCGTCCCAAGAGCAGGAAGTGAAGTTATTAGGAGCATGGCCCAGTCTATTTGCACGCAGAGTGACATGGGCTTTAAAGCTTAAAGGTATTGATTATCACTACGTAGAAGAAGATCTTTTAAACAAAAGCCCTCTTCTTCTCAAACTAAACCCCATTTATAAGAAAGTTCCTGTGCTGATTCATCACCATAAAGCCATCCTTGAATCACTCACTATCATTGAGTAAATCGACGAGACTTGGAAGCATCAGCCATTTTTGTTGCCTCATGACCCTCATGAAAGAGCTGTGGCAATGACTTGGGCTAAGTTTGGTGATGACAAGGTTCATATACTTTATACAACATATGTCTTCATTCACTTTAATTTATGTGAGTTACAAAAAAAAAAAAGTGTTTCACAAATTACAAAAAGATATATATTCATAGAAAACTTGATTACCATCTCTATCAACTTCTAACCTTGAAAAATATATATTGTGATTGTACGTTGTATTTTTTGTATAATTGAAATCATAATATATATATATATACACACACACATATATATATGTCATTAATGACGAATAATATAATGACATCAAGAGTGACAAATTATAACATCTTCATATATTAAGAAGAACTTGATCACCTGCATGAACAAATTACAAGTTGTACAATTCACGGTTCAACACACAATATTCAAAACTTTGTTAATGTTTTTCTCCCATCAAATAGATTAATTTTTATTAAGGGTGCGCATAAAGTTATTGGAAATATTTATTCCAACTTTGGTTTGAACTTTTTAGAGAACCATATAGAGTGATTAATGATCAAGGTGTCTATATATATATATATATAATTGATATTTGTTAAAGTACCATTTTTATTAGTTGTTAAATTGACATTTTTCTTAATTGTTAAATTGTAAGTGTGAATAATTTTAATGGATAATAATGGGCTGATAGTGAGAATTGAACTTAAACATTTTAATATTTTAATATCATGTTAAATTATCTAAACTTTTATAAAGTGAATTTAATATATATATATATATATATATATATATATATAAGAGAGATGAGGATTGTCAACAATAGTTTCATATAAAAAATAATAAAAATATTAAAAACAAAATTGGACCCACCAGGATATATAAATAAATAAATAAATAAATATATATATATATATATATATAATTAGTTAGATCTTATCAAATAATTAAACATAAACCAAATAACTAGCTCTAATTAAGAATTTTAACTTTTGAAGTAAATAAAAGTTATCTAGCTAGGAACAATGACTTTTAAGTGCATGGTCCATTATTAATGTTATTATTTTTTATGTTGACTAATTCTTAAAGTATTTGTGAAATGGGAATATATATATATATATATATATAGGTTTTCTCGGAAACATGGAAAGCTGTAAGCTCTGTAACAGACGAAGAAAAAGAAGCTGTGAAATCAACAATGGAGGCCTTGGAACATATAGAGGGGTAGAAAAATATTTTGGAGGTGAAACAATTGGGTATTTGGATATTGCGATGGGTTGGATCTCTCATTGGCTACCCGTTTGAGAGGAAGTGAGGTCCATGACCATGTTAGACCCAATCAAATTTCTTAATATCACTGCTTGGATTAATCACTTCACTAATCACCCCCTCATCAAACCCAATTTGCATCCTTCTGACAAACTGAAGCTTATTTATTCACTGTATTTGAAAAAGTAAAGCATAAATTAATATATATATATATATATATATATATAGGCATATGATGTGGTAATTTTAAGGTTTATATATATGGGCTTTTTTTTATTATTACTGTGTATACTTGTGTGTTTAGATAAGTAAAAGTTGAATTTAAGACTTGGTTGGTCTGTAATAAAGATATTGATGTTTCAAAAAAAAATATATATATATATATATATATATATATGATGATGATGATGATGATGAATTTGATGATTGAAACCTATCATGCATATATATAGGTTAGATTTATGTTTGGATTTTTATATATTTTTTTAACTTTTATGAGAGGAGAGCGGGTAGTATGAGAGAGTTTGTTATTGTTTTAATTACCAAATGATTTGGATTATGTCTATTTTCATTAATCCCATATGAGATTTACGCGATGAAACTCATTTATATCACATTTGGTGCGCAAAAATATAGTATTATTAATTAGTATTCAAACTAAAATGGTCCGATCCGAATTGAATTGAACAAAATATATTAGTGTTGTACTGTATTTGGTGCAGACTAAAAACTTAAATAATTATATTATATTTAATGTACACTAAACTAAACTATTTATTTTATTATTTAATATATATATATAATATTATAATTTCATTCAAAATTTATATTATATCAGATAAAAAGGTTAATTTTAATATTTTCCTTTAAAATAAAATCTTAATATTTTATTTTTAAAAAATTAAATAATATTTACAAATAAAAAATATTTAAATTTTAATAGTCATTTATATCAACAAATTAAATTATCATACTAAAATTCAACATATAACATTCAAATTAAGTATTAAAAAAATATCGTATTATTTTGATTCTGAGTGAGTTTATCTAATTCAAGTACTAAATACCGTATTATAATTATATATTATACAATCTAATAGAATATGAGATACCAAACAATGTCTTAATGGATATGAAATGGACAATATGCAAGTCAATATTTCTTTCTAGCTGACGTCATCCCTTAGCTATGATATTGAATAGGATTTTTGGATGGACACTTAAAGTATTTCTACATGCATGCATGCCATAGAACTAGGTAAAATGAAGCTAATTATGAAAATTTTTAATCACAAATTCGTAAAAAATAAATAAACAAGAAGGGAAAAAAAAAAAAACCATGTTACTAAGCCAAATTAACTCGGTATGACAAATATGTTAAAAAAAAAAAAAACCCCACTTACCCATTTAACGTTCTCTTGCCTGTCCAATCCAACTAGCTAGCTAGAAGATGAGAAAAGCTACGAGGGGGTTGGTTCAGATTGCTACCCTTCAACTCCATTTGTCAAAAATGGTGTCCCATTTCTTTTCTTTTATTAAAGCAAATTTCCACGATGCCTGAATTTTCCAAAAAGTCTGAGCCGTTAGGTTCTATAAATGTACGTGAAATTGGGTCATAAATAAAAATCAATTAAATTTTGATATTAAATATTAATTATTAATGGCATCTGAAGGTGAACAACAGGAGGTGAAGGCGTTGGGGCTATGGGTTAGTCCATTTGTTCGTAGAGTGGAGTGGGCGCTGAAACTCAAGGGCATCCATTACCAATACTTAGAAGAAGAAGATTTGTTCTCCAACAAAAGCCCTCTTCTTCTTCAACTCAATCCGGTTCGTAAAAAGGTTCCGGTGCTGCTTCATCACCACAAAGCCATCGGTGAATCATTCGTCATTCTTGAATACATCGACGAGACTTGGACACATAACCCTTTGTTGCCTCAACATCCTCATGAAAGAGCTCTCGCTCGCTTCTGGGCTAAATTCTGTGAAGAAAAGGTGATGAATTTATTTGTTGTCCAACTTTCTTGAATACAAATTAGTTTTTCAATATTTGTGCTTCATATTTTTTATTTTTTTTTTGAGCATTGAGTTAAAGAATCAGTGAGTAGAGATGTCTTATGCGGCAGTCAGATAATCATTTACTATTTACTATAAATTTTGAACTTTACTTCTTTTTTTAAGAAAATAAAAATAACAACCAAAATTAACTATATATGATTCTTTTCTAAGTTGGGAAATAATTAAATTTTCATTAGTTACACATCGATCGATCCATGCATTAGTTGTAATGATATCATCATATCACATGTACAAAACATGTGTAATTTATAGAGTAATTAATTTATTATAGATTACTACTTGAGTACTTTAATTTTCTTTCTTTCTTTTTTTATAAAAGAAGTAGAAGTTGGTGGATGGGATTACAATAGATTCATAATTAATGTTCACCATCAAATTAAAAAGATTCATGATTAATGAACTAGTATGTATATGTATATATTTATTTATTTATTTGTTGTGAAAATTAAACGGGCTTATATGCATTTATATAGGTTTTTGAATCTGCATGGAATGCTCTGTGCTCAATAGGAGAGGAAGAAAAAGAAAAAGCTGTGGAATTAACCAAAGAAGCATTGGAACATATAGAAGGAGAGCTCAAGGGTAAGAAGAACAAGTTCTTTGGAGGAGATGAAATTGGGTATTTGGATATTGCAATTGGGTGGATATCTTACTGGTTACCCGTTTGGGAAGAAGTCGGATCCATGTCCATTTTAGACCCGATCAAATTCCCTAATATCATTGCTTGGATTAGCAACTTCCTTAATCACCCTCTCATCAAACACAACTTACCTCCTCGTGACAGAATGGTTAATTATTTTCATGGTCGTCGCAAATTACTCACTTCTACCCCTCATAGTTGGATTAAAATTTAGAGGGCTAGCTCTTCGTGTGTGTGTTTGTTATTTAATTAGGTTCAAATTAGTATGAAAAAAAGTTGAACTTAATTAGAGTATTATTATAGCTATATTTGTCTCTTTGATAATGGGTTTCAACTTTAAACTCCTGAATTTGTAATGGAAGCTTAATTATTATGCATGGTTTAGTAATTTTATAATAAAAAGGATGTTTATTTATTATGATAATGTTGAAATATTAATGAAATTACAATATCTTGCATAAAAATAATCAATATTTTGACATATTTTTCTGCTTTTAATCACCTTGTGATCAATGATCACAAGGTGAATCGAAACTCATAGTATGTTGTCCTCTCACTCACAAGGTCACGTATATAATCCATGTGTGTGAATTCCATATGAAATCATTTTAATTGACTTTGTTTATTGTAATAATAAATAAAGAAAATACTTACTTGTGACACGAAAAAAAAACCTATAAGAAATAAAGAAAATATTATATATCCTTCACATGCTAATTAATTAATATTGTGTTGTCTATCAAGCAACCAAATCCATAAATAAATAAAAAGAAGATTAGAAAAACAAGAACAAGTTGTCTTCAAACATATTATATATATGTACACAAGTAATTAGAGAAAAGTTCAACGCTGAATTTTGAATAAACTAATGAAAAGCCTTGATCCGACTAATTAATTTGAGAAATATATAAAAATAACTAATTAATTGACAATCTTCGACTTTTCAATATGAATTAAGGTCCTCTTATTAATTTGGTGCAAGCTCATGAGCATGTGCTGATCGATTTCCTTTTTCAACCCCATTTTAGTAAATACGTCCATTGTACTCTATTATTTTATACAATAATTACTTATATTATATATAAGTAAAGCATGCATGCAAGGCTAATCTTTTAGGATCCACTTTTTAAAATAGATTGAAATTATTATTTAATTAGTTTCATTTTTAACACATATCAAATTATTAAAGAATAATCACGCTAAATGTATGATTCCAAATTATCGGATTTTTTAATAGTCTTTGACTCTTAGATCTACATTAACATTAATGTAGGCCCAACAAAGGATAACTTTGGTTAATCAACTATAATCTTTGAGTGCTACCTTAAATTAATGTATATATACTAACACCAAGCAAGTGCAAGAAAGATAATTTTTTGGGTAATCAAATAGTCTTTTGGCTCTAAAATTAATAATACAGCATATGTTAACATGTGCAAGGAAGACAACTTTGGCTAATCAAGTAGACTTTAATATTAACATTAATTCAACGTTAGGTGGAAGAAAGATACCTTTGATAATCAAATAGTCTCATCTCTTGTATTAATATATATATATATATATTAACATTAATGTGCAAAGCAAGGGCTCCTCTTGGAGCAGGTCATGTTGATTTCATTTTTCAATCCCGGCCATTTAATTGTCAAAATGGCTGGCCGGCCGTACTATGTTATTTCATATCATAGTTGTCCACATCTATAAAAGTAAAAGCATGCAGTGTCATAGCTATAGGAGCCTTAATAAGCTATATACGCAGTTAAAAATGGCGTCCAAGGTGGTGAAGAAGGGGTGAAGCTTATAGGAGCATGGGATAGTCCATTTGGAAAGAGAGTGGAGTGGGCTCTGAAACTGAAAGGCATCGATTATGACTACGTGGAAGAAGATCTTCCAAAGAAAAGCCCTCTTCTTCTCCAACTCAATCCTGTTTATAAGAAGGTTCCTGTGCTTGTTCATCACCAGAAACCCATTGCAGAATCACTCATTATTCTCCAATACATCGACGACACTTGGAAACATAACCCTAATTTTTGCCTCTTGATCCTCATGGGAGAGCCACCGCAAGGTTTTGGGCTCAATTCTCCGACGACAAGGTCATCAAAATTAGTCTGATCCTCTCAAATTTTTTTATATTATTATTGTTGTTGATTATTATTAGTTTGATGATCAATTTTTTTTAAATACGTAATACCAGTCATTAATCTCACCTGAGCTAGATGTATTGAAGAAATTTAATTTCAGTAATTAATTAGATATCATTTAGCTATGATAGCATGTTTATATCTTCTAGGCAACATAGCTAATGTACTCTAAGATAGTTAATTCACGCTGAATTTAATAAAAAATAAAAATAGAATGTATAAATATTATGTATTTATTTATTTTATATTTAATAATGTATTACGTCACTCTAACTCAAATATATAAGCTCCGATACTTAGGAGATCAATTATGCATATATAAATATGTATATAGCCAATTAATAGTTTAATTTGGACGTACCACAAAAACAAAATTTGCTATTATAGTCTAATTAATTTTGAATTCTAAAGCTTTTTTCTTTAAAAGAAAATACGTAGAATTAGACCTTTCATAATTATAATTTTAAACTCTCTTGATATATATATATATATATATATATTCATATATATACTAACTAAAAATTTTGTCTTTATTTGTTCAATGGAATTATATATAGGAATAAATGTTAAGTTTTCATGACAAATATTTAATAAAATTATTGAATAGGTTTTGAGAACGACAATGACTGCAATGTGTTCTGAAGGAGAAAAGAAGGAAGAAGCAGTGAAATCAGTAAGGACGGCCATGGAATACATAGAAGGAGAGCTGAATAAAGAGGGGAAGAAGTTTTTTGGAGGCGAAGACAGTATTGGGTATTTAGATATTGCAATTGGTTGGATATCTCATTGGCTACCAGTTTGGGAAGAGGTTGGGTCAATGACCATTTTAGACCCAATCAAATTCCCAGCTATCACTGCTTGGACCGCCAACTTTACCAGTCACCCTGTAATCAAACACAGCTTACCTCCCCATGACAAAATGCTTGTTTCTTTTCACCGCCTGCGCAAAGTATTAGCTCCAATGTTCACCTGACCACCTCATGTGGTCTAAACTTCATAGCCATGCATGCTCAAGCATATATATATATATATATATATATATATAAAGCTCTTATCAAGTCGACCTGATAGTTTTGTGATTAGGTCTTATCATTCGGGACCTTGATCCTATTACTTAGGTTGAAGAAAATAACATAGTGAAATGGATGCTCTTCTGGTCCTCTTTTATCAATCTATAATACTGGGTTTCTTCGTAATCCTCTTCTATATTTAATCAAGCAACTTTATAACAAATTTTCTTATTATTATGTTTAAATTCTTTTATATATATTTATATATGACAAAGATGTTATTACTTATTAGTCAACAATAGAAAGTGATAATGTATGATTGAGTCTTAAATTTAAAACTATAAAAGAGTTAAAATATTAATGTCATGCAATAAACTCGACGTAAAAGTCTTCTTGATTTCATAATAATAATAATAAAACCAACCAACTTGCTCGACCAGTGCAGTTTATTTTCTGGCCAAGCCCACTTCAAGCCCATTGTTAGTGTTTTTCCCTCAGGCCCAAACCCAGGTAGGAAAGTCATGTCTGACTCTGAGTGATTGCCAGTAAAAGTCAAAATCACAGTCAAAGTAAAAGTGAAAACCTTTACCAAAAAAAAGAAGATAAAAAAGTTATAAAAAAAAAAAAAAAATCTGCGTGATTCACAGTCAAATAACCGACTGAGTTTCCGATAGACGATAGAGAACGAGAGGTCTCAGAGATGGCCTCGTCGACGACCCTCACCACCATCCCCGCCTCTCTTTACAACACCACTCGCGGCCGTTCCCACCGTGAATTCACGTGCCGTTCACTGCCTTCCAATGCCGGAATTCGAAGCTATCCAAACGCCACCATCAGGGCCAAATTGGGCGAGAAGAACACGTTGCAATACAGGAAGCTTGGAGACTCTGACCTTGAAATTAGTGAAATCACCCTTGGAACTGTAAAATTCTAAATTCTCCAATTATGGTGTTTTTGCTTTGTTATATATAGATATGTATGTAAATTGGAGAATGGTTAATTTTCATATTTTGTTTTACTTATTTTTATATATTATAGATGACGTTTGGAGAACAAAATACAGAGAAAGAAGCTCACGAATTGCTTAGTTATTCCTTTGACAAAGGCATCAATGCTATTGACACTGCGGAAGCTGTAAGCCTTCTTTTCCATTCATGTATGAAGTACATAATGTGTCTGTCCGTGTCTATGTTTTTGTGTATGTATATCAGTGTATGTGTTTGTGTTTGTATGTGGATGTGTTTGTATCAGTATGTGTTTGTCGTGAATTTGTATGTGTACGTGTGTGTTTGTATGTGTGTGTTTGTATATGTACGTGAATGGTATGTGAATGTGGATGTGAATGTGTATGTGTATGTGTATGCGTATGGATGTGTTTGTATATGTATATGTATGTGTGTATTGTATGTGTTTGTGTTTATGTTTATGTTTATGTTTATGTTTATGTTTATGTTTGTAAGTGTTTGTGTTTGTACATGTATGTGTGTGTTTGTATATGTATTTGTATAAGTATGTTTATGTGTATGTATGTGATATGCTCTCGTAAATGGTAATTTGTGATGCAGTATCCAATTCCCATGAAGAAGGAAACACAAGGAAAAACTGATCTCTATATTGGTAGTTGGCTCAAGTCCCAGCCCCGTGATAAGGTATAGCTTGCTCCTACATTATTTTTTTTCTTTTTCTTTTTTAATTATTCTGACTAGATGGGTGTATTTTCATTACATTTGTGTAGAATTTTGAACCTTTTCTTATAAGTTCTGTACAGATGAATTTGTTATAGAAGGGAAAAAATAAAAAATAAAAAAGTATCAAAAAGCCACTACTGGTTTAGATTAGTAGTGATGTATGGTTTTGTTACATTTCATGATAGGTTATCTTAGCAACAAAAGTATGCGGTTATTCAGAGAGGTCAAGTTATATTCGAGACAATGCGAAGATTTTAGAGTTGATGCTGCTAATATTCGAGAGAGTGTGGAGAAAAGCCTTAAGCGTCTTAACACAGATTACATTGATTTATTGCAAATTCATTGGTAACCTTGTTAAAACCAACACTATGCTATATATACAACCTGTGTTGCTTTAAAAAATATGATCTATTTCATCCCCAACTGTTGATTATTGAGTACACTTTCCTTGAAAGAATACGTCAGTTAAGGTTTCCATGCTAGTCAATCTCAACTTGGACATTTCCCAGCTGCAACACCATAGAAAATGTTTTCTCATATCTGAGAATTAAATACTTTCTTAATCCTTTATTTATTTTCTGTGGATATAATATAGCAAATTAACAATCAGTTTCCACATTTTCACCAAAAAAACAATCAGTTTCCATATAGTAGATTACTAGGATAATATTTTTCAATCATCTCCTGCATGAATTCCCTTTTTTTGTCCCAATAGGTTCTTTTGTGATGAGCATTTTAACATGTATTGTCTGTCAGCAGAGAGAGAATCTGAATCTGAATTGATTTTGTTTGAGAATTCTGAAACTTTACATTCTCTTCCAATTCCAGGCCAGACCGGTATGTGGCATTGTTTGGTGAGTTTTACTATGATCCTTCAAAATGGAGGCCAAGTGTGCCATTTGTAGAGCAACTGAGGGCTTTTAAAGAACTGATTGATGAAGGAAAGGTATGTAACACATTTCAGATAAGTTCGATTTCTGGCTTCAGGCTTCCATTAGTGAATTTGAAAGAAAAACAGAAGAAAAGTTCTATTTGTTATAAAGCTTTTGAATGTAGTATCTAGTGAATTCAAAATAGTGACTGCATTTAATGTAGACAGAACATAGCATTCTGATTTAGATGCTCATAATTGAAGGATGGTCCTTTAAAGCTGTAAATTCTGACATATTTTGTTGGTTAAAACAAAAAGGAGTGTAATCTTATATGGTATTGAATGGTTTTAAACCTTTATAGGTACGCTATATTGGTGTTTCTAATGAGACTTCCTACGGGGTAATGGAGTTTGTACATGCAGCCAAAGTTGAAGGACTACCAAAGATCGTCAGCATCCAAAATAATTACAGTATGATAGTTAGATGTCGTTTTGAAGGTATAAGTTATTTCTGCACAAGATAAGTGGAAATTCAATTATGTCCTGACATGCTACTCATCCATACTTATCAATTTTCTTGGTTGTATATATCTTTTCTATGTTGTGTTTGGTCTCTTGGAATATGGTGCTGTACATGCTATGGCTACAAAATGCTTACTAATAATTAGAATCTTCAGTTTAGGTACAACTCTAATGTCTAATTTCAATTGATCCGCTGAAATGAAAAATCATAGTTTTCAGGGTGATATACAACAGATTAAGTTAAAAATGCAAAAAGTACTGCAGCTAATTTACCATGTTGGCTACTATGTGCCAGAGAATCAAATAGAACCATTTAAAATGAACAACATTACAAACAAAGCCTTGGAAATTGGATTTCTTATAATCTGTTAATTGTGATCAGTTATAAAAAATCAATAACTATACCAGTGAAGTAACATTTTTCTTTCAGTTTTGTGTATGTTGATCCTAAGAAGTTTTTGCCTTCTCACTTGAGTGAATATTATTGCAGTGGATCTAGTTGAAGTTTGCCACCCCAAAAACTGTAACATTGGATTACTGTCTTATTCGCCCTAGGCGGAGTACTGTCCGAAAGTATTTAGATGCCAATTCAGAAGCTGCAAAAAGGAAGATTGAAGCTCTTTCCTGGTTACATGGATAGATATAATAAATCTATTGCCAGGGTATGTATATATGCATGTTGGAGAAGGAAGTAGATCCTGTTAATATTAATGTTGCTAAAATAAATATATAGCCATTATATGATTCTCTATTATATGTTAATTGGTTTCTCTGTTTTACTCATCAGGAAGCAACAATAAAATATGTTGAGGTAGCTAAGAAGCATGGTTTAAGTCCAGTAGAGCTAGCTCTTGGATTTGCAAGAGACAGACCATTCATGACAAGTTCAATAATTGGTGCAACTTCTTTGGAGCAACTCAAGGAAAACATTGATGCTTTTCTTACTACTGAAAGGCCTTTGCCACCTCAAGTTTTGGCTGATATTGAAGACATTTTAAGAGATACAGAGATCCTGCATTTTTTGAAACTGTATATAATAGTTTTAGAAAGTCTTATCATTTTGTGTCAATTAAGGTTATGTAACCCTGTTTTCATTCTATTCCTTTTTCTTTTTTTTTGGGTGGGGGTCATATTATTAAATTACATTGTCGAACACAAAAATTAATGAATGAACAACCCTGATTTTATATATTATTATTATTACCAACCAATTCTTTGGTTTTTTTTAGAAATAAATACTTATTTGATGACTAAAAATTGTTTTTATAATCGAGTTGGGTTCATGTGTTCCCTACTATAACAATGTGAACTACATAATAATTAAATATTTACAACTTTGTCAACTATATTACATTAGAGTGAACCCAGAATGACAAATGATCATATTAGAAAACAAATCTGTCATCAGCTTTGTATTCAATTGAAAATTTCAGAGTTAATACGAGCATGCATATATGCATTTATTTATTTATTTATTTTTTATGGGAAGCATGCATGTATATATGTGTTTGTGTTTAGCTGAATTTTTAATGTGATATGTGATTTATATGTATTATATTCTATATCTAGTACTACATCTAATAAATAAGAACTTTACTATTAATTGAATCGTAGTTACAAAAACTAATTAAGTTTAAAATCATTAAGACATTTTATTTAAGATTGTTGTCCAGTCATCGTTAATGAAGAGGAATGTTAGTTTAAAACCAACTAATGTCCTTTTTATGTTTCACTAAAAATAAAATATAAGATATTGATTAAAAAAGTACTAGAGAAAAAATAAAATTTTTGGAACTAAAAGAAACCAACACAGCTCAAGAACCAGACTAGTTTAATAAAGGGTTAATTAATTGAAAATTATTTTCCTGTAGTATTTTTTTATTATTTTAAGATGTAATAAATGTCTTGTTTACACCTTGTACTAAAACAAGAGATTTATGATGATTTTATTTTAAAAAAATTTCTTTACTTATTAAAGAAATTAAAATAAGTACTTGAGACTCTTTGACTTTCAAAATTATCACATACTTAAAATTGATTTATACTTAAATAAAAATAATTTAACATACGGATTAATAGCTCTTTATGTCCTTGAACTGCATTTTAGTCCCTAAAGTGATTCTTTTTGGATTTCATCTGTTAAACACATCATGTAGCACTCTAATTATTTTTCAGTATCATTTGTCAGTTTGTTGATAATTTTTGTATTTTTTTATAAGTTCTCTCTTTTTAAAAAATAATTACTCTTATTTTATATATGTAAAGTACTATTAAAAATTAATATATTGTGTTTCTTGAGAGGCAATTTATTGTGAACGATAGGATACTGAAAAATAATCGAAGTGCTAATTATTTTAAGGATGAAAATCACAAAAAAAAAAGAATAAAAATATAAATGAGTGTGTAGTTTAAGAACTTAGAGCATCTCCAATGATACTCTTTAAAATAAAACGTATAATTTATATAATAAAGAGTATCTTTATTAATTGTATAGGAAGAATCTAATCGAAAGGCGGTAGAGGTGAAGATGGAGGAATGAGCGGAGCCACCGTAGTTGGAAAGAATAGCTCACAGACCCAGCGGCCTAGCTTGGAAGTGCCGAGCCAAATAAGCCAGGGTCTGTTTGGAGGCTCGGCAAGGAAGAGCACGGGACTTCAGGGAGGAGCTATCATTACGTGGTTCGGAGAAGGCTTGGCTCGGACGCCGAGCCGCGACGGCTCGGTAGTGATGGCTCGAACAATTTCCCCTGGCTCGAATGTGGTAAGAGTCGAGGGAGGTTCCAAAGGAAAGTTCACCCGTAGTAAATCTTTGGATACTTCCCATATTTCACTTACCAAACTAGGAAGAAAGCCCATTATGACTTGCCTTAAATCGCGGTTAGGGTTTCAAGCCCTCATCTTGATGGACAAGGTAAAGCCATGCATATATATATCTCTTGATAACTCAAGGCAAGGTACGCAATACTCTACACTAGAATTCACAAAAGTCCAAAGCCGATTGACTTGGGGCTTGAGGTTCTTTGCAGCACCACACCCGTGCCCAAAAGCTTTCACGCTTTTCCTTAATTCTTGCAGATTCACGGTGGTGCTAGGCAGAAATTTAACCGCTTGTATGGAGCAAAATTCGACATAAAATGCTAGAGGGGTCGATCGAGTTTTTGCACTAAAACCATCAAAGGCCTATTTCCAAGAACCTCGCAAAGCAGCACCATGCCCAACGTTAGTCTTGCTTCTAAAATCGTATGCTGAAAGACAAGAGGAAGAACTCACCCCTATCCAAAAGACGTAGCAGGCCCCATTCACCGGAGGAGAACCCGGATGACCGATGAACGGTAGATCAACTCCTCCGGATGAGAGAGTTGGTGCAATCCACTCGAGCACTCCAACAGTGAACGACGCAGAGGATCAATAGGCAACCGTTGGAGGCCTTCAATGCCGCTCGAGAACAATTGAGGCGTGAACGGGTTGATTTGAACGTAACGTACCGCCGTGGCGACTTGCCAAGTCGGCGCCCCACTGGATGAAGGTAACGGCGGTGAGGTTCACCGCCTGAAAAGACCCGTAGAGGATGGAGACCATTCCGGAGGACAACGCGAGCCGAGAGGGAAGGAACCGAAATAAGATTTGGACTCCACGGATGAGTATATCCTCCGAAAGGAACGGAGAAGCCATACCACTTCAGAGAGCGGCATTACTACACCCGGGAAGATCGGCTAGCCGAGGATATGCAGGGTAAAAGTTGGTGAGGCGATTAACCGGAAATCGGTCGAAATGCATCCCCAAAGTTCACCAGACGATGGCATAGCCGATCCGCGAGATCACATAATTCATTTTAGGCTGCCATGATCCCAACATGTATACCCCAACCAAAGCGCGACGCCGTGATGTGCAAGGTGTTCGCATCAAGTCTGAAAGGTCCAGCTTTGCTTTGGTTCAGCCGTTTGCCGTCATACAGCGTGGATTCTTTTCATACGCTGGCTCAGCTTTTCCTGACCCAATTTGCATCCAGTCGGCAATATAGAAAGGACCCGGATGATTTATTTAGGGTTCAACAGCAGAAAGGGGAGTCCCTGAGGGACTATATTCAACGATTTAACGACATGAAGGTGGAAATTATGGATTGTCCAGACGTAGTGGCATGCAACGCCTTCAAGCATCTAAGCACCAAAATTTATGATTACATGGTCCTAAGAAACCCAGAGTCTATTGCAAACTTTACAAAAGGCCAGGACTTTTGTAGTTTGAGGAGGAAAGCTGCTTGCGTGTGTGGCGCTAAGGAAGGACGATCATGCCATTGAGGAGAAGAATACCGAGCTGATTCAACCGTCAGGGCTCGGGATAATAGGTTTACAGAATATCCTAGGGGACAAAGAGATGGCCGCCCGGGTAGGAAAAGGTTTAACCAAGACTACCCGAGTGGGAGACAAGGCGAGCCCCATAGAGAGAACGGAAGCGATCGATCACGGGACCGTTTAATTGATTGACCGTATCCCATTTGTTAGTCGCACATGGAGCAATTCATGAGGTCCGGTGGCCGCAGTCTCTAAATTTGGATCCGAAGAAGAAGGATAATTCGAAATGGTGTGTTTTCCACCGCGAGCGAGGACACGCAACGGAGGAATGCCGAGCATTCAAACGAGAAATTGAAGAATTGTTGAGGCGCGGCTATCTGAGACAGTTCGTTGAGCATCCAGAATGGGGGCCAAAGGCCGGAGGAATCCCCGAAGAACAACTGCCCACCGGGCGAACAATGGAGAATAGAAGAGTCATTCACTCCATTCATGGCGAAGCGCGTGGAGGGAGGCGTAGGGAGGATAGGGAGATATCGCGAGGATCCCTATTGCTCAAGTATCGACCGCGCAAACGAAGATCCCAGACATAGTGTTCACAGCAGAGGACACTAGTGGCACGATATTTCCCCACGAAGACGCGTTGGTAGTAACCCTGGACGTTGGAAATTGTACTGTGAAGAGGATTTTAGTTGACAATGGGAGCTCGGCGAACATCATCTTTCCTCAAGACTAAATGGGAATCCGGTTGTCCGATATCCACCTACCGCTGCAACATTGGTAGGGTATGATGGCAATGAAAGCGTGGCCAGAGGAAAATTGACTCTGCCAATTACCGCCAGGGGAGTGAATCGGTTAGCAGAGATGATTGTGGTGGACGCACCATCTGCCTACAATATGATTTTGGGTCGGCCTTGGTTGCATTCCATGCAGGCTGTACCATCTACTTACCACCAGAAGATTAAATTCCCATCAGGGGAGAAAGTGGAGGAATTGCTCGGAGATCAGTCAGCAGCTCGACTTTGCTATATCAAGGCACTGGATGGAAAAGTGAAATAGCAATTACTGAGATAGGGGTGGCCCAGTAGAAAAGATGGATGCTCGGAGGATCTTGAGGAGGTGCCACTAATCCCGACCACCCCGAGCGAATTACCAAGATTGGGACACAGTTGGACCCGGAGATCCGAACCCAGCTGATCCAATTCTTGAGGGACCACCGTAGCACCTTCGCATGGTCTACGGATGATATGGTCGGAATAGATCCAAGCATAATATCTCATAAATTGAATGTAGATCCTTTGTACAAGCCGGTTCGACAAAAGCGGAGGAAGTTCGCCCCCGAGCGGAACCAAATTATAAACGAGGAAATTGCCAAGTTAGTAAAAAACGGGTTTGTCAAAGAAGTCCAATACCCAGATTGGCTCGCCAACGTGGTGGTGGTCCGGAAGAAAAATGGGAAGCCTAGGGTTTGCATAGATTTCACAGATCTCAACAAGGCCTGCCCAAAGGATAGCTTCCCTGCCCGATTGATGAGATGGTGATGCGATCGCGGCCACGAGACGCCGAGCCATGGATGCATACCGTGCTACAATCGATTTTGATGCACGGATGAAAAGAGCCTTCGTAATGTAGCGGAATATTCTGCTATAAGGTTATGCCGTTCGGATTGAAAAACGCTGGGGCTACTTATCAAAGGTTGGTCAACAAGATGTTCGCAGCCCAACTGGGTTCCACAATGGAGTCTACATCGGCGACATCTTTGGTCAAGTCTATCCCGCACATGATCATATCCCGCCTCCGCCAAGCCTTTGGTGTGCTAGACACGATCGAATGAAGTTGAATCCCACTAAATGCACCTTGGGGTTGGTTGGGGCAATTTCTGGCTATCTCGTGACCCGGAGGGCATTGAGGCTAATCGTGTCGTCAGATGCTGCCGACATGCCTAAAAACACCAAGGAGGTGCAGAGATTAAATGGGAGAATAGCGGCCTTGAGTCGATTTATTTCAAGGTCGTCTGACCATTGCATTTCATTCTTCCGCGCCCTAAAAGGAAACAAGGGCTTTGTGGGGAGAAGAATGTGAAGCAGTGTTCCAACGGAAGGTGTACTCGAGTTCTCCTATTCTATCCCAAACCGCCGCGAGAGACGTTATATCTGTATTTGTCGGTTTCAGATCATGCGGGCAGTTCGGTGTTGGTTCGGATGGAGGGAAAGGAGCAAAAGCCTGTTTATTATGTCACTGCAAGATCGGGCGACGGAGACCCGCTATGCTTTCATTGAAAATTTGCACTGGCCTTGCTCGTGTCGTCTAAGAAGTTAAGGCCATACTTCCAATGCCACAAAATTACGTGGTAACTTCATATCCCTCGAGCGACGCTTCATAGTCCCGGATAGCGGAAAGATGGTTCAGCGGCCGTTGAACCGGGCGAGTATGGGATAGAGTACCACCACGCAAACGGAGTGTCGCCGCAGATTTTGTAGAGTTCACGGGCGGCCGAGCTACCACAAGAGCGCTGAAAGGTTAGAGGAACCGAGCGATCCGACCGGACATGAACTCACCTCAAGAAAGACGCCAGCGTAAACAATTTAAACGCGGGAATCAATCACTGGGAACTTCATGGATGGGTCTTCCACTTCCGTGGAGTCGGCGAGTCATGCTCGTCGATCCAGATGGCTTAGTAATGGAGCAGGCAGTTCATTTCGGATTTCCCGCGTCGAACAACGAATCGGAGTACGAGGCTCTGATTGCTGGAATTAACTTGGCTCGGGCAGCGGGGGCTTCACGACTGATGGCATACAGCGACTCCCAGTTGATCGTGAGCCAGGTGAATGGTAACTACACAGCGAAGGGCGAGAGAATGATTGCGTATTTGGAGTTAGTCAGAAAGCTGGTTGCAACTTTTGAACATTTCGAACTCGCTTAGCCGAAGAAGTGAAAACGCAGCGCATGCGCTAGCCGCATTGGGTTCGGCAACCGCGACTGAAAGATGTCGGAAGATTCCCCTGGAATTCCTGGCCGAGCCAAGCATCGATATTTCTGCCATGAAGGAGAGCGAGGAGTTGATGAATATAGATGAAGTTGACGAGCCGGGGTGGATGAACCCCATTATGGAATATCTCCTTACTGGCAAGCTACCCCAAGATAAAGCGGAGGCTCGGAAGCTCAGACTTATATCCGCTAGGTATTGGGAAATCGGGGAAGTTATAACGTGCGTGGCCACTTCAAGGTGCTTAAATACATGAAGATTCAAGGGCAGTACATTTGCCGTAAATCACATGGTTCTATCACAACATTCGCGAGGACGGCGGATTTGACCGTGACAAGTGCCAACGTTTTGCCCCAATCACCCATGTACCGCCTGAGGAGTTGACCTGTTGCCCGTGGCCTTTATGCAAGGGCCGGACATTGGGCCCTTACCCCGCCGCGCAATAAGCAGGTTTATCATCCTCGTGGCCACGGATTACTTTAGCAAGTGGGTGGAAGCCGAGGCATATTCCCAAATTAAAGACAAGGACGCGTGACGCTTTATCCGGAGGAATATCATATGTCGATACGGCGCCTCGAATCTCGATTGCGATTAACGGTTCACAATTCATTAGTTCTAAGAACTCATGAATTCTCGAAAGAAGTGGAAGATTACCATGAGATTCTCGTCCCCAAGACATCCACAAGCCAACGCAAGCTGGAGTCAACGAACAAGACTATCGTGACCAATCTTAAGAAACCGGAAGATGCCAAAGGTAAATGGCAGATGAATTACCGTGAGTACTCGGCGAACCACCAAGATAGCAGCAAGGGGAGACCCCATTCTCTTTGGTTTATGGAACGGGGCCGTGATCCGGAAGTCAGCCGCTCCAACTCTTCGTTGCCTCGCCGATCCAAACATGAATAATGAACTAAGGCGGGGTCAGCACCGGAGGAATTGAGGAACGAGCCTTGTAATGAATGGCGATACCAACAAATAATCGCCAAGTACTATAATGCCAAGGTTGGCCTCCTAAGTTCAAGATGGGTGACTACGTGACATGAAAGTCTTCCCTAACACACGCGAGCTGAACGCAGGCTTCGGCCCCATGGGAAGGCCCTCGAGTCGTGGATGTACCTGCAGGGGCTTATCGCTCTTTGAATGGGGTAGGCGTTCAGTGAGTTGAGCTCACTCACTCATTGTTATTACCATTAAAGTTTGGTAAGATGAACGATGTAATTTACATTAACTCGCTATCTCTTGATTCAAGTCAATAAATTCAATTTTATTCATTTACATTCGTGTGAATCGAGCATTCCATGTTTCGTGCTGTTACGGATGAGTACAGGCTAAAAGATTCTACCTTTTCATTAATTGCCGTACGGAGTTTCTTACCCGTAACGCATTTTAACTATGGAGTTGAGTCAAGGTCAATTCGGGTCGTGCTACCCGGTCAATTTGGCTCTAGATTCGGAATCACGATACTGTCAGTCGAGCGAAATGGCAAGGACAGCCGTCCGGAAGGCTAATTGTCCACCTGGCCAAGGCGGTTCGGAGTCCGAACGGAGGAAATCCCAAGCGGCGTTGGACCGACTTGGAAGGCGAGCGAATCGATTAGTTAAGTCAATTAAGTCAATAGCACACGACTTGGTCAATTAAAACTAAATTGAACGCTCAGCTCAACAATTCGTACTCATAAGGAAATAAAGGCAAGACATTCATTGACAATTTCAAAGTTTATACAAGTGACGGATGTGGTGAACAAAAGAACAAACAAAAAGAAAAAATAAATTCTAGTCTTGAGCCTCGTGCCGCTCAGTAAAGACGGGAAGTTTGGCTCGACCGACTCTTCATTCAAGGCAATCTCATAGCCTCTTCAAGGAATCGCTTGTTCTTGCATTGTGTCCGGACGCCCGTTGGTTCCGTGAGAGGGCATCTCCTTCATCCGCTCATCCTCACCCGAGGTGATCTCCAAATCCTCTGACCATCCTCCTCTTCGCCGCTAGTGGCGGGAGTGGCCCGCCTTGCCCGCCGCGACGCCTTGATCATGTCGCTGGTGTTCTTAAGGATGGCGTCGATGGCTGCCTTCTTGTATATATATATTTTTGGCTCGGGGCCATCGAGCCACCTCCAGCAGCCCCCCTCCCCCCTGGCGTAGTCGAGTCTGAGGGCTTCCAGCTCCCTATCCTTCTCGATCAGCTTTTGGTCGGCCTCAGACCACTTCCTTTCCAAACTTTCGGCCGTTTTGTGGCCTCCAAGGCGGTTTGTTTGAGCGCGAGGTTGTCTTCTTCAAGCGCTTTATTGGTTGCCGCGTTGATGTAGGCCTCGCCTTCTTCTTGAATGCCTTGTCCACCTTGATGACGCATCATATAAGTACCGCATTCCGGAGCCGCAATTCACATTCCAAGTTAGAATTTTATGAAGGGGGGATCAAAGAAACAAGAGAGTAGTGTTCGTTACCTTCAAGGCATTTTGCTCGGCCTCCAAGCCCACTTCATCGAGGGTCATCTCCCTTAAGAGGCTGCGGTCATGGCGAGTCATGAGAGAGTCAACGATCGGGCCGATGATGAGTCCGAGGATGGTAGTAGCTATCCTCCAACCCCAAAGATTGATGTAGTTTGTTTTCTTTGCCCTTATCTTGAACTGGGGCCGGGGGGCTGGAACGTCTTGGCCTCTTGGGAGGGGGAGAGTCGCCAGAGGGAATGGCGATTGGTAAGGAGCTGGGCTCGACGACGACGTTCAAGGTTGGACGCTCCTGGCCTTTGTCCGACGCCGAAGACGCACCACCCTTTGCTGCAGCCTGTTTGTTCTTCTTCTTCTTAGTGGCCTCTAGTTCGGCCTTGGATATCTTCATCTTGAGCTTGCCCATATCGGCTGCAGGATAAGAAGCCCACGAGGGTCACACGCACGTAAAAGCCTAATGCAACCTTCGAGAATGTAAAGACGGGACTTGAGAGTGAGAGGATACCTTCGGGAATTTCTTCGGGTGGAAGGGCCTCTTCAAGGTTATTCGGCTTCGCCTGGAAGTTTCTTCCGAGGCGGGCCAAGACTCGCCGAGCGGAAGAGTCTTCGAAAGTATATAAGACTTTGGTTTTAGTCCCAAGAGTGTCCGATCACGCTCTTTTGTTGGCGTGATCCCGAGCCTTCGAGATTCGAGGCGCAAGTGCAATGTCGATTCGATCCGCATAGTCACAGGAAAAGTTTTAGTAAGCTAAATTTTATACCTCTTTCACCCAGGGCGGATTCCCGATTGGGACGTGCAAGCCGGTCGCATAGACCTCCTCTGACAAAAAGTAGCGGTCTTTCCATTGTCACCAGGGCATCTTCAACAACTCGATTAGCCTCCGGCGTAGAGGTGTATCTTCCTCTTCGCCGGTTTCATGTGTAAGAAATACAAAAAGTGGCCATGTCGATTTGTAGGCGCGATCTCGATTGACGATGAGCTCTAACAAGTATCGCCGTTCGCATAAGTTGCTCGGCGCTGATATCAGGTTCAGACCATGTTAATGATGCGGTGGAAGGAGTCTCGAGCCCTATTTTGAAGGTGATCTCAGTGAGGTGATCCACCCGCCGCGAGGGAGTCAGCCTTCTTGGGCGGATAGCTTAATTTGGCTCTGCATGTCAAACCTCCTTAGCGTACTACATGTCGCTTTGTTCAAGAAGGTATATCGGTCTTGATTATCACGGGTCGCATGGTTATCACCGACCTATTGCCGCTGGACCGTCTACCCAATGCTGGGGTTTGGATTGGGGTTCCTACGTAGGTTTGTCACTTGCTCGCGAGGGTCCTGAGGAGGAATCGCCCCCTTTGAATTTTTCCTAACTAATTGTTTCAACCGCGGATCGGATCCGGGATTCCATTGTTGGAATGAGGTAAGGATTCGAGAAACCTTTAAAGGCTGAGGATTGGAATCGACCGAGGCTAGATCGAGGCGAGTATAACCGGAAGAGGTGAAGTCTTTGAAACCGTAAACTGAACCTGGGATTTCAAGATACCAAAACTTCGCGAATCTCGTAGAAATTGTGGAGAAGTGTTCGCGTGCCGAGTTGTGCTCGAGAACGTCTTTGGGTTGGAAAATCACGATCGTTGGAAGTTTTTGGTTAATGGAAAGCGTTTGGGGAAGAAGACGGCAGAGGTTGCGGAGTTTTCAAAAAAGTGGAAGTGAGGATGAAAGAAGAGTTAAGGTAAAAAAGGGTTTTGCGGTTGACGGTTGGAGCACGAAAGGTTGCGACGGAGTTCGATTTGAATGAACGGTTATGATGTGATGTGCCTCTTCGCCTTGGCACGATGCTCCACGCCCCGCCATAATGTCAGTGAAACGCAAAGAGTGTCGTAAGGACGCTTGATTTTCCCTATGTAGAAAGCATTCGAGAATGTTTCAAAGAAGCCGCCACTGTTGGTAATACTCGCAGTCACTTTGGCTCCGACCGGGGATCAGTAGGAAGAATTCTTCGAAAGGGTAGAGGTCAAGATGGAGGAATGAGCCGAGCCACCGTAGTTGGAAAGAATAGCTTGCACCCAGCCGCCAAAGGCCGGAGCAAATGAGCCGTGGTCCGTTTGGAGGCTCAAGGAAGAGCACGGACTTGGGAGGAGCTATCATTACGTGGTTCGGAGAAGGCTTGGTTTCACGCCGAGTCGGGCGACGGCTCGGTGAGTGATGGCTCGAACAATTCCTCGCTCGAATGTGGTAAGAAGGAGAGGTTCCAAAAGGAAAGTTCACCTCGTAGTAAATGCCGGATACTTTCCCATATTTCACTTACCAAACTAGGAAGAGCCATTATGACTTGCCTTAAATCGTGACGGCTAGGGTTTCAAGCCCTCATCTGATGGACAAGGTAAAGCCATGCATATATATATCTCTCGATAACTGGCGTGGTAGCAATACTCTACACTGAATTTACAAAAAGTCCAAAGCCGATTAGGCGACTTGGCGCCGGAGGTTCTTTGGCGGTACACCTGCCCCAAAAGCTTTCACGCTTTTCCTTAATTCTTACAGATTCTGTGGCAGAAATTTAACCTTGATGAGCAAAATTCACATAAACATTAATATTTGAAGATAAAGAGTAAAAATTTATTTAAATCCAATAGACTCTTTTATATTTTTGTTCTTCATTTTGATTTTTTTATAAGCATTAATGATAGATTTCCTTCCACCATAAGGTTGGAATAAAAATATTATAAAATTAATTAATAGAGCAAATAAAAATAAAAATATTATAAAAATCAATTAATAGAGCACATAGAAACTTGAAGCGTATTAATTAAAATTTAAATAAAGAGTTAGTTTTGGCTCTCTAATTTATTTTTTATATATAAAAGTCTGTTGGACTCTAATTTTATAGAATAACTCTTTAAAATAAAGAATTTTAATAATATAGAAAGTCCATTGGAGATGCTCTTATAGAGCTATTAACCCTTTAATATACAATTAAATATTTGATCAAATCTCTAAAAAAAACTATTCAAATAATGTGAATAATAAAATTTAAGATTAATTGAATTTCTCTATTTAAATAAATATAAAATAAATAAATAAATAAATAAAAAGGCACGTGGAAGCAGAGAAAGAAGCGCGCCAATATCTCCGTTTCATTTCTTTTGAGCTGCAAACTTCCCCTAAACATTGTGACCGCTTACTGCCCTCTCTTTTCTCCACCCACTCTCTCTCTCCTCTCTCTCTCTCTGCTCTCTGTATCTGATTGATCTGCATTGTCTCCATGGTCACTTTGCAAGCCCAATTCGCACTAAATCTCCGACATACAGTGCTCAAACCTCCATTTTCATGGTGAATTAGGCGTGGATCAGTTTTATTGAAAAAATTCCCATGTGGGTCATTGTTCTTGCGGATCAAGAACCTATTTTGATTTTGAATAAGGAGTTTGTGCTATTTTGAGATTGCGAATTGAATTGGGTTTTATTCGTAGAATTCTTAGAAGGGTATTTGGGAATTTTGATGAGAGTCCAAAGCAGAAAGAAGCACATGCATCTATGAAGACTGGGGCACGGAAGTCGCCGCCGCACCACCACCTGATGCATTTTTCGGTTGAGCACTTTGCTCCTTCTTCCTCGGTCAATTCCTTGAAATATTTTCAGATGGAATGGCAGATCTTGCTAGCTATGGGAATCATGAGCGTGACATCGAGCAAGTCAGTTTCCAAAAACACTGTCCTTTGTTAGGTTCTGGTAGTGGTAGTAGGATACAGATATGTCTTTTATTGATCTTATGCAATTTAAACGCTTCATATAATTGAAAATTTTGCTGTATTCTTATGTGAAACTGTATTATAGAAGTAAATGAGATATTCTAAATGGCCTTGACTGTTTGTCATTGATGTTAAAATTGAGAAGCTGGATGAGGAAAATGACAATGAAATAAAATTCAAAAGTTCAGCAGAAGAGGAGGCTTGGCAACTAGAGTTAAATTATGATCTTAAATAATGCAAACCATTACAAAATTAGTGAAAATATAATCTTTATTTGATAAGAAATCAAAAATTCCCCATTTCTTATACTCGGAGCTTTCTTAACTTTACTTGCATACAATACATGGTTTATTGCTTTTATGTTGGTTTAGCAAAGAGAATTTATGGGAAACCTTTAATTTGGTTGGAAGTTTATATGTGGTTTTTTGCAAATTATTTGTCTGCATATTCACAAAGACTGCAGCCTTCAACTTCAGCATTTAATCTGGGATTACATCTCTATGGAGATTTATGACCTCTGGGTGCTTTGTCAAAATGTTTTCCCCTAATACTCCACTCTTTTTGAAGGCAATTATCGCTTTAAAAAAGGGTACTCAGTTAGTCAAGTATAGCCGGAAAGGGAAGCCTAAGTTTTGCCCCTTCAGAATTTCTACGGTAAGTTATTTCTTATGAAGTGAAAATGCTCAATTTATTTGATAGCAATGCACAAGTCATGTTGAACTTTTTTCCCATATGTTTATGTTAGAGATGGATATGAATAAACATCACTCTTGATAACTATGAATAATTTCAAGTGCTTGAATGATTTCAATTTTAGTGTTTTTAACAGGATGAAACAACACTTATCTGGTATTCACATGGAGAAGAACGAAATCTGAAATTAGCCGGCGTTTCTAAAATTATTCCTGGACAACGAACCGTGAGTTAAACAATTCTGTTTGAGAACAAATTGAGAGCATATTGCTTGAGTTCTCGTCAACCTGCTTTTTCTGATATAACTATGAAGATTTGTTTTTCCTAGTTAACAGGCCTTTCTGTTTCTTTGTAGGCTGTGTTTAAAAGATATTTGCGCCCTGAAAAGGATTACTTGTCATTTTCTCTTCTATATAACAACGGTGATCGATCACTTGATCTGGTCAGTAAGACTCAATTGGTTCTGCTTTTAATTATCTATTTTATGGTCAGCTTGATGACAATTGTGTATTTACTGATGGCTCTTTATTTTCATATTATAGATCTGCAAGGACAAAGCTGAGGCAGACATATGGTTTGCAGGGCTCAAGGCATTAATTTCTACCGGACAACAGCGCAGTAGACGTACTAAGAGTGATTTCTCTGATGTGAGTTTATATTCTAACACAATTTCACTTCTGGAAATCTATATTTATTTTAGCTCGTTTGCTATGTAGCAAGGTGAGTTTTTTCATCTTGCACAAATGAACACATTGAGAACAAGTTCATTGTACACTATCACTTATGCAGCATATAACTAATCCCATAATCTATAACATTGATGGAAAATTGCAAACCCTTGCACATTATTGATATTTACTTGCTTATCGACCAAAATACGGGTGATTAGTTATCAGTGCAGCTCTAATAATGCCTGATTTATATAATAAGAAAATACTCGAATAAATAGTATTGAAAAGTTTTCTCCTAAACCCTTGTTATCTTTATGTTTACCAAATCTTACTTAACCAGGAAATCTAAGACATTGTTGGCTTGGTCTGTTCTGAAATTTGTTTTTACTGGTATATTTTCAGTAATCTGATAAACCTATGTACTTTAATTTTTAAATTTCAGTTACAAGATGGTGACTTTAGTCAAGATGGTGGTCGCCTCAGTTCATCCTTAGAGTACACTCCAAGTATTGCCCATGGTAGGGTGTCTATTGATTGGCATTCTCCATTGAATTTGGCAAGCTCAGATGTGGGTTCAGGACGTGCAAATATGCTAAGAACAAACGCTGGAGATGGTTTTCGAATTAGTGTTTCAAGCACTCCTAGCTGTTCGAGTGGAGGATCTGGGCCAGATGATATAGAATCATTAGGAGATGTTTATATGTGGGGAGAGCTTTGGTCTGATGGGATTTTACCTGATGGATCTGTGAGCCCATTCCCTATAAAAACTGATGTGCTAACTCCAAAGCCCCTAGAATCAGACGTTGTTCTCGATGTTCATCAGATTGCTTGTGGTGTTCGACATGTTGCTCTTGTAACAAGACAAGGTGAGGTTTTCACCTGGGGAGAGGAATCTGGGGGAAGATTGGGTCATGGGATTGATAAAGACTGTTGTCGCCCCAGCCTCGTTGAGTTCTTGGCAGTTAATGGTGTAGATTTTGTTGCATGTGGTGAGTATCATACATGTGCTGTATCTCAATCTGGTGATTTATTTACGTGGGGTGATGGCACCCACAACGCCGGACTACTAGGTCATGGCAATGATGCTAGTCATTGGATACCTAAAAGGGTTGCTGGTCCTTTGGAAGGACTTCAGGTTTTATCTGTAGCATGTGGCACTTGGCATTCGGCATTGGCTACTTCCAGTGGAAAACTATTTACATTTGGTGATGGAACATTTGGTGTTCTTGGCCATGGAAATCGGGAGAATGTTCCATATCCAAGGGAGGTACAATCATTGAGTGGACTAAAGACTATAAAGGTTGCATGTGGGGTATGGCATACTGCAGCCATTGTAGAGGTTATGGGCCAGCCTGGTGCAAATGTTTCGTCTAGAAAGTTGTTTACCTGGGGAGATGGCGACAAATACCGTTTGGGTCATGGAAGCAAGGAAACTTACCTTCTTCCAACCTGTGTCTCTTCACTTATTGACTATAATTTCCAACAGCTCGCATGTGGACACACTATGACTGTTGCCCTCACTACATCAGGTCATGTCTTTACCGTGGGTGGAACTGCATATGGACAACTAGGCAATCCAAGCTCTGATGGAAAGATTCCTTGCTTGGTACAGGATAGACTGGTAGGTGAATTTGTTGAAGAAATATCTTGTGGAGAATATCATATTGCAGTCCTCACATCAAGAAGCGAAGTATTCACTTGGGGAGAGGTGCTAATGGAAGATTGGGACATGGAGATATAGAGGATCGAAAACTCCAACTCTGGTTGAAACACTGAAAGATAGGCATGTGAAAAATATATCATGTGGCTCGAATTTCACCACAAGTATATGCCTTCACAAGTGGGTCTCTGGAGCTGACCAATCAGTCTGCTCAGGTTGTAGACAAGCATTTGGTTTTACCAGAAAGAGGCATAACTGTTATAACTGTGGATTGGTGCATTGCCATGGTTGTAGTTCCAAAAAAGCTTTGAAAGCTGCATTGGCTCCCACCCCTGGAAAACCACATCGTGTGTGTGATGCTTGCTTTGCAAAACTTAAAGCAGCTGAGGTTGGTAGTAATCACATTAATAGGAGAGTTACAACCCCTCGGCGTTCAGTGGATTCCAGGGAATATTTAAACAGGGGAGAGATAAGGTCTTCAAAGATTCTGATATCTCCTACTACAGAACCGGTCAAGTACCTTGAAATCAAGTCAGGAAGGTCAGTGAGCAGATACGATTCTCCTTCTATGGTCAGGGCTTCCCAAGTTCCATCACTTTTACAGTTAAAAGATATTGCATTTCCTAGTTCACTGAGTGCTATTCATAATGCTTTGAAGCCTGTAATGCCAGCATCACCTCAGCCGCTCTCTGTCAACTCAAGACCTTCTTCACCATACACGAGGAGACCAAGCCCTCCACGCTCTACCACTCCATTTTCTAGGGGTATTATTGACAGTCTCAAGAAGAAGAATGAGCTTTTGACACAAGAAGTATCAAAACTGGAAAAACAAGTACTAATATTGTAACTTTTGCTATTTCATATCCTCATCTTAATCCTTCTATAGATGATTTGTATTGGACTGTAAACCATGAAGCTGTCTGAGAGACATGACGCATTCATTTTTTAACTCACCTTGACTTCAGGTTAAATTTCTGAAGAATAAGCGTGATGATCAAGATCTGGAAATACAAAATTACATAAAGATGCCAAAGACGCAGCTTTAGTGGCTGCAGAGGAATCTTCAAAGCGCAGAGCAGCTAAGGAACTTGTGAAGTCCTTCTCGGAACAGGTTTAAATTTACTCATCATTCAAGACTATGGATTTATTGCCCTTTCAAAAAGTGAAAAATGAAATGGAAGGTGAACTCTTTGGAATAACATAAATGTATTTTGAGAACAGATATTTAGACCAATTTATGAACATGTTTACATCAGCAATTAGGATTAATCAGAATCAGAATAGTTGAGGTTATATAATATTTTAGACTAATGAATAGAAGTAGCCTAAATCTAAACTGTTGCAGCTTAAAAATAACGCAATAAAAAGATAAGTTGGTAAAGAAAAAATTTTAGTACTACAATATTTGTATGCTTTAATATTTACTAAAGCAAATTAGTATGAAACATATAATTCAAATCTTTTTGTGCCCATATAATTCAAATAAGCCGATTTCAGTCTGTGTTTCTCTATGCGTTTATGTTCCTTTTTGAAATATTAATTATTGAGTTACTAAATTCCATTGGCATGGATATATGAACAACTATGGCATAAAATGGGATGTATTTGCTCTATTTTCCTCCCCCAGTTAGTGATTCACTCTTAACTGAAATGTACTAATTAGTTCTTTCTGTCCTCTTTGTTATGCAGTTGAAGGAGATGACAGAGACGTTGCCTCCAGAGGTTTCCGAAAGTGAGGCCTTTAAATCCTTGCAAGCTCGAACTGAAGAGTTTCTCAAAAGCAGTAATGAGTCTTCCTTGCTAACAAGATTTGAGCGAATGCAAGACCATGGAGATTCGGTGCAAGTTTCTTACCAGTCTCAGGATGGAGGAAATATGCCAGACAGTAACAGACCATCTGCTTCTAAGTCAAGAGATGATGAACATCATCCAAGCTCAGAAAATGGCTTGAAATCACATGAAGCTGCAGTACGAAGGATTTCCGGAGGAAAAGAAGTTATTGAACAATTCGAACCTGGTGTTTATGTAACTCTCGTTCAACTTCAGGATGGTTCCAGGGTTTTCAGGCGTGTTAAATTCAGGTACTCGAGTAGACTGTCGTTTTCAAGGACTTCATTGATTTCACTATTTCACACACACACAGAGGTCTGTCAACAAGGACTTTATTTATTCATTTACCAAAAAGACTACTCTTTTATAGTGCCTCCATCGCTCTTTTTGTCACAATTGTTTCTCATCATAAGATGGAGTTCCTCTCATTGTATTTACACCCGTCGATGCTTCTTACAGTAAACGAAGGTTCAGCGAGCAACAGGCAGAAGAATGGTGGAACACCAACAAAGATAGGCTGCTTAGAAGATATAATCAACAGCAAAAGACAAACTCAGCTCCAACCGCATCATCCAATGGGCCAGCACCTTCTGCTGAAGAAAACAATGAACCAAAGGAACACAGTGAAGCAAAGGAAAACAGTGAAGCAAAGGAAAACAATGAAGCAAAGGAAGACAATGAAGCAACCCCATCTTCTCAAACTTAGTTATATTTTGTGTAACTTAGTCTCTTGCAATGAATCAACTAGGTGTAGGCATTGCTCAGAAGGAATTAGGGAAAGAGAAAGGACCTGTTCTTCCCAGAAGAATGATAGGGCTGAATTCTACTTCACAATAAGATAAAAGAATTACATGGTTTCTAAAAGTGAGAGGGATGTTACTGTGAAGATTATGTAATTTAGAGGCAGAATTATCACTTTTAATTCTTTCATTCATTTTAGTATTTGGTAATCTCTTTTTATTCATGTATTGATGTTCTGCCTTTTTTTTTTTTTTAATTACCCATCATTAATTAGTTGTGTAGTACAACAACTTCATAGGATGTTTACCCAATTGTAAAGTCCCTGTAACCATAATTTCAATGAATGCATTTTACAGCTTAAAAAATTTTGTGGGAAGTGAATTTGACTTGTACTATTTTTTTTTTCTTTTTTTCATAACCAATAATGCAAAATAACAATAAATAAATATTTTGATTTGGATTGGATACTCATATTATGAATTTTTAGGTTTGCCCCAGCAAAAGATTATAAATTTCATTTTAATTTATAAAATTCACACTAATATTTTTTTAAAATTTAAAAAGATTCGTCCTAAAATTATAAAATTGACATCGATACTACTAAATTTTTAAAATAATTATAAATTATGAAATTATATCAATAATTTTTAAATCTTAAAAACAGTTATAGATTACCAATATCATGCAATATATTTTAAACTGTTGACACACTTTTATTCTCTTGAACTCTCTCCAAAAAGAAGCACCGTAGTAAGAGCGGTTTTAACTAAGCATATGACACAGGATCGGCCGAAACTAGAGGTGAGTGGCTGGGTCAGAGTAAAGTATGGAAAGCATATGTCCGACTTAATCCAATTGATTGGACTGCCTGAATGTGTTACGATCACCTCAAAGAGAAAGCCTTTCTTGCACAGCCTACTTTAGTTGGCTTCAAAAAGGGGCAGTGAGAGCAGCTGGTAGGTTAGGTCAATTATAGCCTTTGAGAAATTATACATTAATATCCAACCATGGGTCCAATGCAATTACATTTAAAAAAAAAAAAAAAAAATGACTGTGGGCACGAAGAAAGTGTAGGCGGTTGATGAGGAAAATAACAAATTAATATATAAATTTTATTATAATTTATCTCTTTGCAAATAAATACTAACCATGCTTTGGTAGATTGACGTTGACGAACAATGACCTCTCTGCATTATAGGCGTGGACCACGTCACCATATTATTTTACAAATTATTGTCAACCACTTTTATCCACCATGATTTTGATTCATAACCAAGAAAAGAGGCTTCTTCAACCGCAATCTTAATTGCTAAGAAAATGGAAAAAATCCAAAATAAACTTTATTAATTAGTGAATGCCCCATTATTAATTAATTAATTAATTAATAACTCTAACAATTTCCATACTCTGCCCCTGCTATTTTATTTTATTTTTTAAAAATTGTTTTCTTAGAGACCAGAAACTTCATGGACGGTTCTCATCCAAAAAAATAAAAATCTCTCTTTTATTCCGATCGTCTTCCACTCCCTTTTCCAGGAGCAGGAATAATTTTCCCGGAAAATTACCAAAGTCTATTATTTTTGTTGATATTCTTCTGGATTTGGAACTCGAGACGCTCCTAAATTGTCCCTGAAGGTCTTCGAAGGGTTTTGGCTGTTTAGGGCTTTGTTTGGATTGGAATGGGGCAACAGCAATCTAAGGATGAGCTACTCTATCAGCAGGTCAGTTATGGAAACACCGAAGGAATCAAAGCCCTTTGCAGAGATGGTGCACGCCTTGAGGTATAAATAATATAAAATAAATAAAATAATTTTTTAAAAAAAAACGAAAACAATTTTTTTTTTTTAATATTCCATTTGTAGTGATAATTATGGATGTTGTGCGTATTTTGAATTTATTGTGGCTGAAATATTAATGCAAGATGGTGTTTTTTATGGTTCAGTGGATGGACAGAGAAGGGAAAACCCCTCTGATCGTTGCGTGTATGAATCCTGACCTCCACAATGTGGCTAAAACTTTGATCGAACTCGGAGCCAACGTAAATGCGTATCGTCCCGGTATGTTTCAGCTTGTGGGTCTTCTTTGTGATTCGCACTAAGAAAATAGATACAAAAATATGTTTTTGCATGTCGATGAGAAAGAGTCAGCAGAGCGTACAACAAAAATATGTTATTTACTTGGATTGTAATGCTCATGCTCGTGGGCAGTCCACAATGTTTCTCTATCTCTGATAAGAAGTATGATTTGGTAAAAGGCTTTACAATTTAGTTTTTCTAACTTTGTTGCCATATTTGGTCCTTTTGGTTTGTATTATGTATGATAAATGCACTATTGCGACTCATGAGTCATTGATTTACCTTATCCTTTTTCTATTACTTCTTCATCTTAGGTCGTCATGCTGGGACACCTTTACATCATGCAGCTAAAAGAGGTCTTGAAAATACCGTCAAGTTACTTCTTTTGTATGGAGGTGCGCTATGTCTCTTTGGGCAATGATTTTACAGAACTGTTATTTTCTGTTGTTTTTAGTGTGCTAATGGACTGTCTGTGTCCAAATTTTCAGTAAATGCGTTAGTCATGAATGATGATTGTCAGAGTCCTCTTGATGTTGCCAGGGCAAAAGGGCATGGTAATGTTGTCCGTGCGATTGAGGTATATTTGAAGTTCAAAATTGATTTCTATGTGTGTGCTTTTCTTTGGACATACTTGTGTATATAACACTAACAGAGCACTTAAAGCATATATGATATTCCAATGTGGGAACAGGCGATTATGTCCCACTGTAGAGATGTTATTTCAAGTAATATATATATTTTTTCTTTTTCTTATGCATGTAGAGTCATATTTGCTTATTCTCTGGTTGGATGCGGGAGTTTTATGGGCCTGGATTTCTTGAAGTACTGGTTCCTCAACTACTTGCAAGAAAAGTGTGGGTATTATACACACGTGATCTCGCACATGTGAATTATTCTTTGTTTACTATTGCTCTTATATTCGTTATTTATGCTGAACGTTTTCTGACTAATATAAGTTGATAACTGGGCCTGCATACTGGTATCACTTGTTTCTTCAGTTTCTTTTTGCATCCTCGATTCCCATTGAGTGAATGTCTCAAAAATGAATTTAGAGTTTTTGCCTAATATTATATCATTGCAGTTGGGTTGTCGTATTACCGTGTGGTACCCGCAATCATACAAAGCCTTTCAAGTTGGAGCTTGCCATATATCCCAGTGTGCAGGTATTCTAGTAATTCGCTATCTTTCCAGAGAGTTTGACTTATCTTGGAATCTTATGTAGTTTATTATATCTGACTCTTATCAGTAACTGCAATAAGTCATTTTTGGTTGTCGTTCTGCAGTAGGATGCTTTCAAATGATTTAGTGAACACTGGATTAAATTTTGAAAATAAAATATTGCTATCAAGATTAATATTTGTCTTGTAAATGTGTGCGCTTTCATTTGATTATTATTGCCAGAAACAATGAATTACTGGGTTTACAATCTGCTTCTGGAATACAACTTTTTCCCAATTTTGATGTCTTTTTTTTAATGAGAACTTGTCCATTCTACAGGATCTCTGGTTTCATGTTTAGTCTGTATTATCTATCGAAAGTTGCTTTTCATATTAATCAATTTTACTTAAGCATTCAAGCAAGCAAGGTCCATCAGCATAGGGTTCATTGTTTGGTGCCACATCAATTGAAAATTTACACATTCAAGAAAGTTTTTATCACCTTTTCATCTTCTCTGTGCACTCAAATGGTTTAGTCTGTGATCTTTTCATGTTTATGAGAGATCACATGACAAGTCCTACCTCAGTTGTTTGGAATACCTTGGCCTAATTAATACTTATAGAAACAGAAAAGTAGAGAAACAATAAAATAAAGCCCATTGCTAGTATATTTGTTGCTGTAGCTGCCCCTTTGTGTGTCATGTGAACTTCAACTGTGACTCCTAGAAACTCCTGACTGCTCCCATGCATTTTGGCTCTTTCCTGCAGAATTAAGAGGAGCCTATTAAACTTGTGTCTGAGTTGTCATGTTAGTAGTTTACATTTCTCAAAAGCCTTGTCTACATGTGCCACTTAAAAAGTATTTGCTGCTACACCAGTTGGCTTTATTTAACTGTGGTTCATTATCTAACCATAATTTATATTTATTGCCAGTCAAAGCATTGTGGTTTCTGAAATTTGAGTCGCACCATAATTCTTGTTCCTTCATTCTTGGTACTTGTGTTGGAGAGCAGTTGTGGTGGAAAAATATGATAAATTTAAACTCTTACTGGCTATGGAAATCCCTTTTTTTTATTCTAATCCATTTTCAATTTAATTTGTCGTGGATGTGTGTGTGTGTTTGAGCTTGATATATGTTGTTGGCTGATTGCTTATCAGCTTAAACTTTAACACAATTAGTTCTCCAACTATGAGAACTGATTCTCCAACATTGTTTTGTATTCACCTATCTTGGATTGAATCTTTTAACTAGGTGCAAACATAAAATAATGTATCCTGTGGTCTGAATCTTTTCCTTGTGCTGTTGCTTAGTGGTTTTCTTGTCGGACGTATATTCTTAAATGACACTATGTTGAATGAGCAGGATGCCCAACCAAGAACAGTGGTTGCATTGTGGAAAGCCAATTTGGAAGAACCAAAGTCTCACCAGTCTGATCCTTCTGTGATAATTGTTGAGAACACCACAAGTAATTTCTTGATGCTAGCAGCACTTTATTTTAAACATCTTTTGCACAAATTTAGGAGTGGATGTCTATCATTTTTTAAGTCTGTTTTTTAATTCTATTTCATGTCCATGGATAGTGCCAAGAGGCAGGAGGCGGAGAAGAAGATGTAGGCCTGGAACACTTAGGCGTAAGTATAATCACTGTTAAATTTTAGACCAATATAGTAAATCATGAAAGTAATTAAGAGGTCATAAACATAAGAAATTAGATATCTTTTAAAACAAAACATTGTGGTAATCAAGACGTGTAGGGTACCCATATTACTCTCCAGCCTCCAATTTCTTAGAGTACAGAGATTTTCCTTCTAGCTAGAGACAAGAAAAACAAAAGTAACTTGTCAGAGTTGTGTTTGTGGGCAGTAGTTCTTGTATATTCTTATTTTTATTAATAGTTGATCTTACTATCCTTTTCCAGAAACACGCATTAAACTTGCACCCGCAAATGAAGGTGACAAGCAACAACTTCTGTGGTTTTGCAATGCGTGCAAAGGAATTCCTCAGGTACGATGCTTGCTTGTCCATGAGATGCACTATCCTCTGCCATTTATCTAGAGCAATGGTAGAATTACAATGAGACAAATTTGGTGGGAAGTGTGTTTGAATTTTATCAAACTTACTTGAAAAATTCATATGGAATAGAAATATTCAAACTTAGGACTGCAAGGCTACTAAAAAATAGTTGATTATTTCAGGCACATCCAGCTTTCATGCAGCATAATAATGAGACCCCAGTTGTTCCAGCTACTGCACCACCAGCTACCGAAGATTTAGAAATAGCTATGGCTATTAATGCGTCCATTCAATCAGCTATTCAAGAGAGACCACCCTTCCATGATGCACATCTGAGCTCTGAAGCAAGTACTTCCAATACCAAGAGTAGCTCTATGAATACTAGCAGTCATTCTCATTTGGGTACACCAAAAGCTCCTGTTCTTCTGACTGGTGCCAGTGAACAGCCAGGGCATGCAATCAGCACAAGTGGTATTTTAACACAGCATACCCATATCCAGGAAGATTCAGCTGCCCAAATTTCTCATCCCCAGATTCTGGCCCTTCAGCCCCACTTATTACAGATGGTATTGTAGAAGATGGTCCAATTCACTATCCGTCAATTGATTCCAGTCCTATCGATATATCGTCACCAACTGCTGACGTGTACCTGCTAGAGTTGGTGATAAGAAAGGAGAAGAAGAAGGTTCTTCAACATGCATAATTTGCTTGGATGCTCCAGTTGAAGGGGCTTGCATTCCTGTGGTCACATGGCTGGATGTATGTCTTGTTTGAATGAGATAAAAGCTGCAAAAGGGATATGCCCTGTGTGTCGTGCTAAGATTCACCAGGTTATAAAGCTGTATGCTGTATGAACCCAACTGATAATCAGAATATCGGTAAGCTCTCTTCCAGTAAATGAGTGAGTGTGATACTTTAAACACCTTGAAATGTAAAAGTCGTATTATATCATCAGTGATTGTTGTATTTTCTCGAGTGTAAGTAGAAAACAGCATTGATGTCTCTGTCGGTTACTGTAAAAGTACTGAATGTCAAGGATATCAAATTTTTTAAAAATCTAGTAGCTTTATTTAGCTTAGCAAAACAGTTTGAAAATCTAGGGCAACACCCCCAACTTAGAAAACAAGGAAGCTGGATAAGAACATGTTGTTTCTCCATTATAAGTGTCCTAGTACAGAGAAGCATGCTAATAATTAAGGTTGCACTGCAGTATATGGCATTAAAGTCAGGAAGCTGCTCAAACCAGGGAATACAAATGCTGCATTAGCCAAATTATGTATACTTAAAAGGGATACAAACACAGGTAAAACTGTGAGGGCCTGTCTGGCTCCATGGTTTAAAAACCGTTTTTTTTTAGGTATTAAAAATCAAAAAGTAGTTTTTTAAAAAACAAATAGGTGTTTTGGAAATGTTTTATACTGTTATTTGATAACAAAATGATCTAAAGTACCAAAAAACAAAAACAATAAAAAGATGTTTTTGGTTGATTTTTGAGTCATTTTTTAACAAATTTTTTCTCTTATTGTATTTTTTTCTCTATCATACATGATATGGACCCCATTCTTTTTTTTTTTCTCTACATGATATTTCTCATCCTTTCCCAAGTTTCTACAGAAGCTAATAATGGGTACGGGACCCCAAAAACCTGCCCACTCTATCAACTTCGAAACTGTGATTACTTAAACACGTTAAGCATAACTTTAGCCGAAAATCAGGGCTCAAAAAACTGACTTGTCAAAGCAAGTTCAGCAAACGAACGTGTTCCTTGTGTATCAAGGTACATAGAAAAACTGAGTTTTTTTCTACCTTTTGACAAGTTTAAACAGCATGAAGCATATTATAAATATTTTTCCTTTTTGGGGTTTCTAGGGCTTATTTTACAATGTCTTTTGTCCTCCCAAATATGTGCATGTGTATATATATATATATATATATATATATATATAAAACTTAAGAAACAATTCTCATTTCTTGCCATCTTGATCATAAAATAAAATTAATGGAAAACAAACTTGAACACTGAATGTAATGTGAAGCATTGCCATGATACAAAAGCATTGGATTTTAATTGAGAGGTAATGGCAATGGCAGTGGGGTGTAGGGTATACCATGTTTGGTTTACCTTTTAACCTTGCACGTACACATCATTATAAGGCATTGCTCCTTGGGATGTCGCCCACAACAATTGGCAATCAATTGGGTTTTCTCGATTGTCTATTATCCTCTTTTCTTTTTTCTTTAACTATTTCCATTTTTTTAAAATATAGTTTAAAAATGTGTTTTAGTCGTGATCCATTTTAGGCTATTAAATATTCAACAAAAAATTTTAGGCTACTAAAGATCTTAGCAATCTAGTTTTGAGGTATATGGTAGACCCAACACTGTATCTGTGAACTTTTTGGTTCATAAAAACATACATATATATATATATATATACACTCTCCTACGGATTGACTTTTGTATTTCCTATACATCAAATGTAGTTTAAAATGCATCATAACATTCATTTGTATGGTATATATGGACACCAGTGTGTAAGCAACTATATATATGTCTACACACACACACACACACACCCCATCATCATCATCATCAGCACAGAAGCCAATCTCTCTTTTTTGGTAAAAATGTCAACCATTTATAAAACGTATAGGGTAACCATGTTTCCTTGACTCTTGGTGTGTTTTAGCTGGCAAAAGAAAGATTGATTACCTAGGCCCTAGCTATCAAATTGCCCAACTCTTTAATTTGCGGTATACTACTTGCAATAACAAGTTGTGCGCAGCATATTTTCTTTAAATTCATATAATATTAGTAGACATATATATATTTTTTATTTACTTCTTAATACGCATTATTCTTCATCACTTATGTGACTTTTATAGATGACATAATATATACTTTATATGGAGACCATTCTTTTCCTTTTTTTTTTTTTTTTAATCTATTCAATATGAGACTTATAACCATTGAATAGACAACCACACGATCAATAATATTCCACACACAAAATAGAATTGTATGAAAAAGAAATCCCATTATAGTGAAATTAAATGAACCTCTCTCCAAGGACCTAAATTAACTTCTTCAGCAAGTTGCTAAACTTAGTTGTCCTTTTGTTGCTCTGGTACAATTAACCCATATATATATATATATATGTGTGTGTGTGTAACCCATTAAAGCTTTTTCTCCAATATTCCTCCATCTTATATATATAATATTATAAAAATATTTGGAAAATCTGTCTACCCAAGATAAAGTGAATTAGACTAAGTACGTACTTGAAATGGTTTTGGGGAACCATTTTAATGTGGTGGAACTGCTTTATGCTAAATGTTAAAGAAAGGTTAATGAGAAAAAGATGCCAAATACATTAAATTACGAGTAAAAAATTCTCACTATTATTTTAACTTGGGGACAGATTCAAAGCTCTGAAACAATTTAGAGTATTTGGATTCTATCGTGGGTAGATTCAAAGCTCCCCTTAGAAATTTTATATTTACCTCTATTGAAAATAAAAAGAAAAAATTAAGGCAGGCTGAAAATAGAGAGAGAGAGAGAGAGAATATAAAGCAAGAAATAGGCTTATTAATTTGAATATAAAGGCCACTCATGCAAAAATAGGTATTAGACAGCTCTACTTTTAATGTTCTTTTGCTTTATAATGATATTGGGAATATATATCATTGATTAGACCCTTCCTCTAAACCTTAATTTATACAAACTTTTGATCTCTCTTCTGTTTATATATTACAGTTCTTTGTAGTATATAGGAAAACACACACACACACACACACACATATATATATATATATATATATATCGACAAATCAAAAATTTTGTAATTTTACAGCAGCAAGTAATATATCTCTGGAATTTTTGTTTTATTATTATTTTTTTCAGAAAGAAAGATTATTTAAGCACGACATGGCAGGGTTATAAAATTGTGTGCAGACCTAGAAGCATCATGGTTTTGTGTTGACGAGTCATGGACGATTAAAAGCTTGGTCGAGGGAGCAATTTGAAATTATGTTATAATGCAGGGGCTGGAACACTGTAATAATTAAAACTTTTAAGGGAAAAATGAAATTTTGGAAGGAAACTTTGGTAACTTGACCTTTATTTTGTTCTAATGTTTGGTTCGTCATTTTACCAACGACCATTCAATTACAAGAAACACATTAATATTAATATTTATTTTTATTTTATAATGGTAAGATGTTCGACTCAGATGCACATCTTGACTAATTTTTCTCGGACAATCTCAATGGCTCACTTTCCCATATAAACCTAGTACATATAAAAATTATTAAATTCTTAGATTGCTCCTATGAATCGAACACTAATTGATAAAAAAAATGAAGCACGCCCCTAATTATTATTAGAAACATAATTAGAAGGTTTCTAAATTGAGATATAACCAGGTAAGTTTAGCTTTTAGCTAGGGCTTGTAACAGTTGATGTGGGGCAAAGATTCCATTAAAAATGTTCATAAGCATCCGTACTTACAGCTCTCATATATACATATACTTTGAGTGCTTCAATGAGACTTTTAATTCACCACACCACCACTTTTAATTTTATTACACCACCCACCGCCACCACCAAATTAACCAATTAATCAAGCAAAATCAATTTCATATTTAAAATTTGAAATTTTGTTTTAATTCTTCCTAATAAAGCCAAACTTTTTATGCAAATCATATCCCACACTTGAAAAGATTTGAGACATGATATCTTTGTATAATGCTAGCTACTTTGCTTTTCTTAATCAAAGACAGAAATAAAATAAAGAATAAAAATAAATAAATAAATAAATAAAAAGAAAAAAGAAAAGAAAAAAGAAGAAGAAGAAGAAGAAAAGAAACGGGTAGATTTATATGCTGTTTGCCCGCTGCCCGGAGATTAAGATTGTGATTAAGATCTGTTGCTGTAAAACTCAAGTTTAAACCCTTTAATCAAGGACAAAGATTATTATGTTTGTACTAAATCGAATATTACGATAGATTATAGGCCATTAGTTGGCGTGTAATCAAAGAAATTCTTCTACTTAATTATTTACATTTCTTTTTTCTTTTTATTTTTTTTTAATCAGTGAAGAAGAAAAAAGAAGACAGAATTTTGTTCTCGTTACAAAGGAATTTCAACGCTTGGGTTTTAACCAAGAAAATAATTTTAATTCAATAATATAGATTATTTTTATTATATGAAGAAGAGAAGTCAACCTTAAATATATCATTTAATTGAAATAATTCCGAAACAAGTTTAGTCTCCTTTTTATATTTCATTATAATAATCAGTTAAATGATGAAATTAATATGTTATTAATTTACCCTATTCTTTTGTTTCACCTCACCTTATTCTTAAAATACAAAGTTATATCCAAATTTCGATTGAAAAACTACAAGATGATAATTTAACTTTTCTTAAACGGAGCCAATAGAACTATACAAAAATAGTGTATATTAATTGTGATTTTATGATTACTAAAGACTAATAACTTCAGTTGACCCAATGTGGAAAACCCAACTGCTTTCCACAGGCAACGATCTCCAATTTGAATCATTCACCCAATGTTCAAAAAAAAAAAAAAAAGCATCAAATTATATATTTCACAAGTTGTAAAACTAAGAATACAAACAAGTTTTTCAATTTTATATCTCAACTAATATGACATTATATATGTTAATAAGTTACTCATTTTCATTTCGAATTCATTTATCTTTTAATTGTATATATTAATTTAACTAATAGGGTGATGCCACCTCATGGTTGGGAATAAATTAGTAAACAACTTTGTATTTGTAGCAACTCAAATTTTAGTAACATATATTTAAATATAACTTCTTCTTCTTTTTTAACCAATTAACTTTTGGTAGGATTAAGGTTCTTTATAAATAAATTTTAAAAAATAAGAAAAAGAAAAAAAGACTTGGCATCATTCTTACCATTAGATATATGTTTTAAAATAATGTGGCAAAAAGTTAAAGCCTTTAACTGAAATTGGAAGTAGATCGCTATCTTTTAGTGCCCAATTCAACTCAAATTTCCTTCTTTGGGTAAGTCTATTAAAAAAAGTTTATGAAATGCAAATAATAAAATTACTAAATTCTGGAAATTTGTATTAGCTCTACAAATTAGAGATTGGCTAGAATTTTGGCTTTGACCACGTCACGACATGCATGTACATATTGCTATTTGCTATTACAAAACCTAGCTAGGAGACTAGAAGGTGAAAAATAAACAAGGCAGCAAATGTGAATCCTGAAGGAATATGTTCTTGGGCTAAGGACGAGTTAATTATCCAACAACATCATTTACCAAAAAAATAAAAAATCCAACCACTTCAAAACAGAAAAAGATTGTAACGTAGAAATTATCAATTCAAAATAATAAATTTATTTTTTTAATAATTTTTTTATTTGATATTTAATAAAATTAAATATATTTAAAATTTTAATAATAATTTTTTAAAATTTAAACTGTAATTCTTAGGGGTGAATAAAAAAAAACTATATTGGCTCCGGTGTAAAGCCAGCAAAATAGCCACATACAGACACGGTGGAACAAACCATGTATAATTAAAAAGAAATATAAGTCTGACGAGATGCCACCGCATGCACAAATTTGAACAATTTCAAAGAATGTTATGTATCTACCTAGCTACCTAGTAGTAGTCTTTTGCGAGTGAAAATGACAGCATTTTGTTCTTCCATTAAAAAAAAAAAAAAAAATCAGTAGAAGTTATTAGTCCGGAGCCCCTTAAAAGTTAAAATATTAAAATCTATTATTATTTAATTTTTATAATTTCTTTTTCAGATTTATACGCTTAATAATTTTTTTCTCCTCTTCACCGATCATTAATAGGTACGTTTGAAATATCAACAAGCGTTTTAAAATTCAAATTTATAATTTTAAATCCAATTAGTGATAAAAAAAAAAAAAGAAGAAAGAAAAAGAGTGACTTCTCTAATATGTCAGACTGTCAAACCAATTGCCAAATAATAATAATAATAATAATAATGCAAACATGAACTCTTTTGCAAATCTTTGAACAGATTAACATCAATCTATCAGTAATCATGGTGATACTGATTCATTTTGATAATCGAGCAAGCTAGCTCTCATTTTCATGGATGTTGATATGACAGGTCATAAACGATGAGAATTCTCTCTATATATATAGGTATATTTATAGCAAGAGAGGAGAGAGAGGGTGCATGTATGTGAAAGTTCATATATAAATGCTTTTCTTTATACAAAAGAAAAAAAAATGACGTAATATTCTTCTTCAATAATTGAATGACTGTATGTATTGTAAGTCCTAACATGACCCTTCATCAAAAAAAAAAAAAGTCCTAACATGACCCTGCATAGAAGGAATAAGGAAATAAATATTAAAAATTAACCATATTTATTAATACATATATTTGGCTAATTAAAAACATGTGAGAAAAAAAATATAAAAAGAAAAAATGAACAATTGATTAGTTTGATTCAGATCACTAGGTGTTATATATATATTAAAAAATATCAAAATTATCAATCAATCTTCTTTAAACTTGTGGCGTCATTAAATTTGGTATATACGTATATATATTGTTCAAAATTGAAAACTTGCTTTGCCATATGTCTAAAGGAATCACCCGTTTCAAAGTTAAAATTATGTAATTCTTTACAAGAACAAATATATATAATAATGACCCAGTTAATTAGGACTGCATGAGAAAAGAGAAATCAAACAGTTTGTTAGTAGTTAATCCTGTACGTATATGTAGCTCCAACCAACCAACCAACCAATTAGACTATTCTTGATGAAAATTAATAAGAACTTTCTATACAATATAAATGTTCCCCAAGTTAGAAAATCGTCGTCTTTGATTAAATAGTGTACATGTCATAAATGCTAAACAAAATATAGCATTATTAGCAATATTACAAAACCCTAATTTCTTAACTGTGTGATTGACAGACCCATACTTTTGCTTTGGCTATGGTCACAGATAAAGCTTTGTATCACAAATTATGAAAATTTACAATAATGTGACGCTTTTTAACTCGTTAAATATATATATATATATATATATATATATATATATATATAATAGTTTTTTTACTCTTAAGTCCTGAATTTAATTAAAATAGAGGCAAGCCTACTCCTAGATTACATGAAGAGTGGAGAAGAATATATATTAAAATCAGATTTGATGAAAGCGAATATATAGATTAATGTCAATAAACATTCTATTTGGCTTATGGGGCTTTAGTGAAAATATTTATATTCTCTAAGCCATATGGATTCTTAATCTAATAAATCTAAATTATCTATCCTATTTTCATCTTCTTTCGTATCCTCCATTGAAATTTTATATGTCCTTCACTATTTATCATATGGAAGAAAAATAGATTAACTATTGAGCATATATCAAATTTTAATTAGAAGATATATGATCTGAATTTCTAATCTAATGGTCATAATGTGCTTTCTATTTTAGTTTTCATCCAAGATTTTTTTTATGAATAAAAAATGTCTCAATATGGATTTTATCATCTTAGAATTCTATTAATGGATAAGCACTTTTATCGCTTCCAGCTTTTATAATTTTTAAAGTTTCAGAAGCGGTACTGATCTACTCAGTTTTATAATATTTTCGAGTCTAGAAAGCCATTACTTCTGATAAATCTCCCTCCACTTGACAAATTAAGTAAAATTGAGTACATATAAGATAATAATAAAATTTACCAAAATTCAAACCATAATTTTTACAAATAAATATAATGAGATAGTCAGCTTTTTTTCCAATAAGCCACACCCCAAGTGCTTTTTATTCAGGATCTTGAACAGGAGAAAGTTCTCCATACACATATATACAAACATCTATAACGGTTGATACATCATTGCTACGTCAGTTTGTAAGCCGTCGCACACTGTGATGTATGCCAATGGGTCTGATAAGAAGAAGAATTATAGGAGCAAGTTGTTGCTGTGAAGAAAAGCAATAGAGGGCAAAGTGGTAATTGGAGAAAAGGTGTTGTCAATCAATACAAAAGGGTGATGAAGAAACAAAATCATGTTATTCCCTCTTATATTTTTTTTCTATTTAAAAAAACACAAAGACCTTTATCCTGTCTCCATCAATCATCTCTCTCTTCTTCCTTTCTTTCACTGTCAACCTCTTTCCATTTCCTCAAAAGCCCTACTGTTCCTTCTTGTTTCCTTATTCTTTACCCATTTTACCATTAAGTCTCTTCTCTCTCAATCTCAATCCCCGTATGTATTTGTGTAGGACTAGCTGGGGAGAGGAAACTCGTATACTTTGCTTCACTTTTTTGGAGTCGAGAAAAGGATGAAAGTATTTGCCAAACGCCCTCTTAGAGAAATGTTTAGCTATATCAGAATTAAAACAAAGTTACAAACAAAAGCACACCACCAACATCATAACCCCCTTTCAAAGGTTTGTTTCTAGGATTGATCAAACAAAGATTGTTGGAAACCTCAGAAGCTGTGTTTCATAGTTACACACACGGCCCAAGTACTGTTCATTTTCTACTTAATTCCCTTTATATCTTCCTTAAAATATTTATATTTAAGCTTGATCTCCCACTCCAAATCACCACCTACCCTTCCTTCTCTCTCTCTCTCTCTCTCTCTCTCTCTCTCTCTCTCTCTCTCTCTCTCATGGCTTAAATAATGAGAGCCAAGCTGATCAAATCTACAGTTTATCAAAAAACCTTTTGGGGGTGTTCCATTTCTTCTTGAGCAGCAGTGACATCTAATACAGGTTCTTTTTTTCACGCATTTCTTGGATTTTGAGCTACAAAAACCACATACATACTCAACTCCATCACTGTCTACTAGTTTTGGTTCTTCCTCAGTCCTTGTTTATCCATAAAAACCTAGCTAACCAAGCAGTCATATGGAAAACAATTAGACCACAAAAGGAGGAAAGAAGAAAGAAGGAAAATAGCAGACACCACGACTTCAAGATCCAAGAAAGACATCAAAAAATGGATTCACTGCAAGAATTTGAAACTAATTCAAACGCTGAGAGTTCAAGCATCAACATCAACACCAACACCAGCGCAATTAGCAGCTCGTCATTAGCAGCGCCAGGAGCAGTGGCTTCCTCTTCTTCATCAGCATCGTCACCGACAACTCTGAGCCGCTATGAGAACCAGAAACGTAGAGACTGGAACACCTTCGGTCAATACCTTCGAAACCACCGACCACTCTCTCTCTCGCTGCAGTGGAGCTCACGTGCTTGAATTTCTCAGGTACTTAGACCAGTTCGGGAAGACCAAGGTCCACACCCAACTCTGTCCCTTCTATGGTCACCCAAACCCGCCAGCTCCTTGTCCATGCCCTCTACGCCAAGCGTGGGGCAGTCTCGACGCCCTCATCGGTCGCCTCAGAGCCGCTTTCGAAGAGCACGGTGGGAGACCTGAAGCTAATCCTTTGGAGCTCGAGCTGTGAGGCTGTATCTACGCGAGGTTCGTGACTCGCAGGCCAAAGCCAGAGGCATTAGCTACGAGAAGAAGAAGCGAAAACGACCACCTCAGCCTCCTCAGCCATTGCAGCCTCCTCCTCCACCACCACCAGCTCCTGCCGCAAATGAACCTCTACTGTGATCAGTAGCTATGTCTTAATGGGTATTTCTATATAATATTGCTCATCATCATCATCATCATCATAGTCTGTAACTCTATTTTTTATGCTGCTTTTTCTTTTATTAATTAAGAAGGTATCTAATTACTATTTGGGTACCCTATAATTCTATGCAGTAGTAGTGCTGGTGGTGGTAGTAGAATTAGCAGTAGTAGTGGGAGATGAGTAATGTATGTACTACTACTACCCCAGTTTCATAGTTTCGATGGTCTATGTGACTTAACATACAATTTGTCACATATACACGTACTTGATGAAAGGTCATTTATGACAAGGTAATAGATTTGCAGATCATGTTGGATGTCTTTTTTTTATTATTTTTTTTTTTCTTCTAATTGTTTCGATATATGTATGCATGTATATATTGGAGGGGTGTTGGCAAATCATTCAGCTATTAAAAAGGGAAGAGCGGTTTTGACATAACTTTGTAGCAGGATCGTGTTGTGTCAGATTTGTCTACCACACACTCGGTACTTTGGCTCATTTTTGGGATAAACACTTATAGAAGTCTTCTTGCTTTTTTCCTTTTGCCTTCCCTGTATATTTGCTAAGCTTTTTTTCTTCACTGGGAAAAGACTAAGGTGCAATAAGTAGTACTGCATAAAAATGGTTCATTTACTATAATGTACGTACGTGTGTATATATATATATATATATATATATAAAAGCTTGTACTACTCTTTTTAAGTCTTTAATTAGCTAGTTCATAAGTATAATCCATTGGAGTTTCATAGCTAAAATCTCAAGCATATGAAAGTCAAATATTTTCTTCAAGTGGAAGATGGGTCTAAATTTTTGTCTTCGAATAGTCTATATATGTATGTGTATTGGTGTATATGTATGATGAAAATTCAAAACCCATTTCTTCATTGTATCCTATCACTCTTCTATGTTCCCTAAAGAGGAGAAATACATTAAATAAATGAAGCCTTTTGATCTCATGATCACTTATAAATAGTGCTACATAGTTACTTATTCAATTAAGAGGCATTTGCAATTAAGTGATAGGCAGATATTGGGAAGAAGACAAAATGTAGCCAAAAATATATATTTGTACGTACTCATACATAAGTGATCAAATTAAATGAGTGAATATTATAGTCGAATTAATATTAACTAATTAAGATGATGAAGTCAGCTGCAATGCTGATACTTATCCACCAGAGGACCCATAACTGCTAATATGGTTCTTACAGATGAAGAACACGTTTTTCTTTTCTTCAATGGGCTTTGATGTTCCTCATGTTTCATAATAGCAGCTATATTTGTTTCTTTGGTAAGACTTCTTTGCCATTTAAGTGATTGCTATACATTGATTAATTTGCTCACAATTTCATCCATATATATGCTATATAGCTAGGTAGTTAATTTGAAGTATGTTTTTTGCACGCTCATGAAAATTAATTTGCTTGCTCTTTTTCCCTTGATCTTCATGAGTTCATGAAAAACTACTTCATTTTGTGGTTATATATATTGGTCCAATGTATACTTATCTTCGTGAAAAACAAAGCCTTGTTTGTTAGGTAGTTATAGATAGTAATTGTGTAATATACACCTGAGGGAGTAGCTCAATAGAAGGAAGCTGTCATTCCTATCACCTTGCAAATATGAGGTTGTAGGTTTGAGTTTTGTCAAGTCCTTTTGTATCTAAGTTCACTCAACTTGCTAATCTCCGATAAAAAAAGAACTATTAGGGGTATGAAAAACTATTAGAGGTATGGATCTTATCTTCCAATAAGCTTTAATTTCTCCTAATAGATTCCTAAGATGATGACTCCTACTAAGATGCCCTTTTTTTATTTACCAAAAAAAAAAAAAGAATTGAACATGATATACATGAAATTTTGGTAGATTTGCATCCCAAGTGAAGGATATCTATCTCACAAATACTATTCTCTTTAGGCTTTAATAGGGTTTACATCAAAGTATTATGTTAATATATATGGATTTAGGGACCCATAAAAATGAAGAAGTAGCAAATAGGAAAAGAGAAGTTTAATAGCAAAAGCAATATCTTTATGGTGCCCATGAGTTTTTAATACTTTATGTGAAGTGGGTTTTCTATACACCTATCAATACTAATGGATTTTATTAAAAGAGACCATTATTTTATGCAACTCTGTTATCATTAGTAGACATATTGTTTAAGGTTTGGCTGGGTCCCCATTTGACATTGGAGCTTTCTCTTTGAATTCTTTTGGTGCATGATTAGAATCCTCTGAGCATTATGAATATAATCATTGAAATCCTTTGATGTGAATTAGATACATTAATATTTGGTCTAGTGGGTGCTAATATTTAATGTAAAATTTGCCAAATGCTTCTCATTTTTATTTTATCAATGAAATTGTGATTGCTTACTCATATTTGTGTGTATGTGTGTGATTGTTTGATTTGTTGTTGAATGTAGACTAATTTAGGATCATATATATTATAATATATAATTGTACCATATGTCAATTATATTTGGTATATTGCATATTCAATACCTACCGTTGATTGGATT
>CM017574.2:50100-108717 GCA_007844105.2 Rhamnella rubrinervis | reverse complement strand
ACAATAGTGACCAAACCAACAGTATTTCCCACCACCTTCACAACCCTCTTCTTCCTCCATATCTCTACTATGGATCCACCATAGAAGGTTAGACAGTGAGTTCCCATCATCATAACCATTCAAGGACTTAACCTTCTCCAAAGCATCTTTTTGTCATAAATCCCTTCCATGGCATACACAAACCCTTTCCATCCTTCTCCAACTCCTCCCTACTCAAAGCTGGTAAGGTCCATTTCACAAGGTCCTTAACAAAACCAACATCAGAGAACAAGGTCTCAGTGATGGGCAACAATGGTAGCACTTGAACTCCAAGCCTACACTCTTTCCACTCAAGAGGTCCAAACCAAAGGCCAGTGTCCCTTTGTTTGCCCAAAACACCAACCATCCTATTCTCCTTTGTAAAATCTTCCTCATACAGCTTATCTCCTTCTCTTACATGCCACCACATTTGAGCTGCTTCAATCTCCAATCCTGCAAGCGTTGATCCAGTGGCTACAAGATGAGTATCTCCATAAGCTAAACCCATCAAAGCTGCTGAGTAATATGCACTCACTGCCTCACTTGTGCTCTCTTGGTTCCTCCCATCTGCAAACTCTGTAAGGCCTCCAGCCCATGAATGTAATTTATAGAGGTCAAAGCATCTCAGGCGTGGATAGTCTGAATTTGACCTCTTTCCCAAGTTCATGAAATCTGCCACGAGTGTATAAGCTTGAGGCTTGTACTTCCTCCCCATGCTGGATCAATTTTTGCAAGCACTGCAATCCCATAAAGAAAGTAACCCAGATGATAATGATGATTATTGTATACTCCAAACCCAAAATCTGCACCAGAATCTTGTGCTCCCACTTTAGTTACAATGCCACCCCATTTTCGATCGTATAGAAAACCATTCCCATTGAAAGTTCCATTCAACCATGGCTCAATTGTATCCTTCAAGAACTTTTTGATTGCAGGAATTACCTCAAGAAAAGAGACTTCCTCAGCAATCAATGCGAACCTTGCAGCTCTTGCTATCAATTTCCCATAGGAATATGAAGATGTTGTTGTTATTGGAGTGGAGTTCAGAGCCTCAACATCTTTACGCAAAGCAAAACAATTCCATCAAATGCTTCTTCTTTGATGCCTCTAATGGAATGCCAAGTTACTGAAACAGGATTTGGTTTCAGCACCCATGAATCACCAACAACGCCAACAAGGTCACCATCAATGCTTCTATACTTGAAGTCGTCCAAAACAGTAACTTCAGAATCGTCATTAGCAAGCAGTTCAAGATGGAGAGGGTGGGCAAGCATAAGCAAATCCCCATCCTCTTTTCTTCCATTTGTATTCCAAAGCAAATGGCTTTGTGAATGTAGCATCTCCAGAAACAGGGTAACAAGAACTGAACCGATCAAGGACCGACTCAAATGGTGGATTTGAATTTGGCAATATGCTAATCCGAAGAATGCCAGAAAACTCATCAGAAGTAATCGTAGAAAGGCTTTGACTCAAATTGATTGATGACGATGAGTATATAATCCATGTCTGGTTGTTGTTCATATTGATGGTGTACTTGGTTTGCAAATCATTTGAAGAAAACGCGAGAATGGAGTGGATGGTAGTGATAGAAAGCTTAGTACCACCAGACATAGCGCAGGTAAGATACGGACTTCCTCGAACCAGAAAGAATTGAAGATTGGTAGATGGAAGGTCCAGAGTGACACTGAGATCATCGAAACCAGAGATTATGTGGCTCCTTTGTGAACCTGGGTTGGTCCTATCAACGGCAGAGATTGTGAGATCAGCTACGAAAATCTGGCATATGAAAGTCGAGGTGAAGAAACGAGTTGGGTAAGAAACAGAAAGAGAGGATTCAGTTTTGACTAGGTAAGGGTGAATATACTCAGGTTGGTCACCATTTTTGAGCGCATAGTTCTGGAAAAAAGTTTGTGGGAAGTGCGTTTTGAAGAAGGTTTGGGGCGAAGAACTTTGAAGGATCAGGAAGCAGTGTAGATTGTGTTATGGGGAAGAGAAAAGGTGGGGGTGGCGGGAGGCGGTGGTGGGGAGGCAGTGGTGGGGAGGTGGTTGTGGTAGGGTGTGGGCCGTGGTGGTGGTGGTGGGGGCGGTAGGGCGGGGCGGGCGGGGAGGTAGTGGTGGTGGAGACAGGAGGAGGTTGGGGTGGTGGAGGCGTGGTGGCGGAGGCGGTGGTGGTGGAAGCGGGGGGGCGGGGCGGGGGGTGGTGGGTGGCGGGCGATGGTGGTAGTGGCGTGGTTGGGGAGATGGGGGGAGGCGGCGGTGGGCGAGGGGTGGTGTGGTGGCGGTGGAGGCGATGGTGGTATGGCGGTGGTTGGGGAGATGAGAGGCGGTGGTGCGTGGGGGTAGGCGCGGGGAGGTAGTGGTGGTGCTGGGGGGTGGGAGAGGCGGTGGTGGGGAGGCGGGGTCGAGGCGGTGGGGGTGGCTGGCTGTGGCCGGGTGGGAGTGACCGTGGTGGTGAGGGTGGTGGTTGTGGGGGCGGTGGGTGGCGGTGGTGGCCGGTAGGCAATGGTAGGGGAGGTGGCGGTGGTGGAGGTGGGGGCGATGGTGGTGGCGGAGGTGGTGGTGGCGTGGGCGGTGGTGGTGGTGGGGAGTCAGGGGAGGCGTGAGGTAGGGGGCCGAGGCGGTTGGGGGGGGTGGGGGGAGGGCGTGGTGGTGGAGGGGTGGTGGTGGTGGGGAGGCAGGCAGAGGGGTGGAGGGGTGGAGGCGGGGGTGTGGCGTGGGGCTGTGGCGATTGTGGGGGGTTGGTGGGGCGGGGGTGGAGGGAGGCGGTGGTGGGTGGAGGTGGGGGTGGTGGGGAGGCGAGGAGAGGCGTGGGAGGCATGGTTAGGGACGGGGAGGTGGTGGTGGCGGCGGATCGCGGTAGGGTGGTGGCGGTGGTGGGGAGGTGGGGGCGGGGTGGTGGGGGCTGATGCAGGGGGGGGGGAGGGGAGGGAGGCGGGGGCGGGGGGGGCGGGGGAGGCGGTGGCGGGGGGGCGGGGGGAGGCGGGGGCAATAGAGTGCGTGGGACCGTGTTGGGGTTGAGACTTGCAGCAGCGATAGCTAGAGCCAGAGGGATAACCCATAACATTTTGTATGTGTGGTTTTAGTGGTAAAGAAAAACAAAATTACAAAAAGGAATTGTTTATAAGAGATTTGAAATTGATGGGGCTTGTTGAGTATTTGGTGGAGTGAAGATAAACTAGGAGGTTATGGAGGGTGTATGAGATATTTTAGTTATAGCCAAGATTGACACAAAACACAGGCACAGATAGCGTGGGACAAGGGTTTTAGAAAAATGTCTGACAATGGAGAATGGAGATCGAGCCAAAGTGGTTTGGATTTAAAGGGAAGGTGGTGCTTTTCTGGCATTTTGAGGATTGCAAGGTATCCAAGAGTTTCCAGTCTAAATGTTTTGAAGGAAAGGATAAAAACCAACCTCAGAGTTAAGGAATAAGGAAAAAAAAATTGAGAGCTTTAAAATTTCAAACATAGTAATCTAATATTCATTCTATTTCGAAGCTGGTAATTATTGACACAAAACTTGGAAGCCAAAATTCATTGCTGCAGTATTACCAAGGAGAGAAGGAATTTATTCACCGGAAAAAGGAGAGAAGGAATTTGCCAATCAAACAGTTAATGCACAGGAAATCAGTGTATTGACGTGGGTGAGTGTGATTGTGCATGACATGGGAATGAAGCAAAAACACTTGCTTTATTCTCAATGGCTGACCAACAATCTAAGGTATTATTTCGGCATGTTTACAATGACTTCAGCACTACTTAAAATGATTCGACTTGGCTTCTTTATGTAATGTATCATCTTGGTAAAGCCCAATTTAAATTTGAGTTATGAAGTGAACATCCATACCCTGCTCCAGTTCAAGTCACAAACTTTCACTTTCACATGCAGATTCAGAGCCATTAGAGAGAGAGAGAGAGAGAGAGAGAGAGCAAAAGAGAAAGAGATGGGCGGCTTGCTAGCATGGGCAGCAGACATAGTAGGAAGTGGTGTTGGACAAAGCCCACTTCCTGGCTTCCAATGCAGCTGTTGCTCTACAGTTGAATGCTCACTTTGCCACTTGCCGATAACTGGTTTGCTTTGCTTCGAATTCCACAGGTTTTTCTCGGATCTGGGTTCTTGCATTTCCTTGTGTGTGTGTGTGTGTGTGTTTTTTTTATGTTCAAAATTTGAGCTTTATTTGTCTATTTGGGTGTTCGTGAATTTGTGCATGTTTTATCCAAACTCTAATTATTGATCCAGGGACCGAGTTAAGATGGAGAGGGGCTAATGAATTACCAAAGATGATGTTTTTACGAAATTGTATAATTAAATTGTTTTATATTGAAAAAGAAATCTAAAATTAATTACATTAATTGTAATCAATAATGGACTAGCAACTTAGGAGAGTGTACTAAGTGCTTAAATTTGGTTATGATGATCAATAGCAACTTGGCAATAGCTTCACTTTGTAATTAAAGATGATTCACCACTCTCTTCTTACCCAATTTTGCTATGTTAGTGCTTCAGTTCACCTACTGATACTTTTAGTTGACTCTTGCAGGAAGAAAACGCTGCATATGAAAAGGCTATGTCAAATTGTGAGAGTAAAATACAGCAGAAAATGTAGGCAGCAGATTTTACTTGGGAGGAAGTTAAGAGGTATCGCAAAAGAAATGGCTTTTTGATGCAACTCTTCCTGAAACAGGGTAACGAGAGATGAACCTGTCAAGGACTGCTTCATGTTGTGGGTTTGAATCAGGCATGCACTACGGCAATCCGATATCAATGCCAGAAAACTTATCACAAGTTTATTTCCGATAGGCTGCCAGTCAAGCCATGTCTGCTTGTTGTTAAGCTTGATGGTGTACTGCTTTTGTGAATCATTTGATGTCAGCGAGAAGATATGCATGGATGGGTTAGCTTGCGTACTCTCAGCCATTAGTTAGAAGGAATAAGAAAAAAGGGGTTAAGGGCCTTCGACAACCTTGTCGCTTACTCCAGGAGTTTCCAAACAGCTTTGATAGAATCAGGAATGAAGTAGTCTACTTTTTACGAAAGAAAATCATACACTGTAATCAATTATCCAAGCAAAACAACATTTTAGATCAAAATACAACAAATCTAATAATAACACAAGTTCTAGTATATATAAGCTGGTTACATCGCAGCACCACCAATCCTCTCCTTCATGGAAACATTTGATCGTTTGACGTGGGCAGATGAACACGACGCCGCTTTTACGCTGCCTCGTCCTAAGTTTCTTCTTCTTGCTCAATTTCTTCTCCAAGTCTTTCACTCTTCCAGTCAAATTGGATATAACATCTAGCTGTTCTTTTCCTGCTTCCATCAACTTCTCCGTCATCTTCCTTAGTTTCTCATTCTCTTCTTTAAGCTTTTCATTGGTTTCGACCCTGAGCAAGTTTCAGCAGTAGATACAAGGCTGCAAGTAGGTGATGCAGGTATTGGTTCTCCATCGTGTTCAACTTGTCCAATATTCATTGGATCAATTGTCGTCCTGTCAAAAACTTCTTCTTTGGCGGTTACAAATCCAGCTTCCTTGTCTTGCTCTGTGTCGTCAATATTTTCTCTTGGGTTTCTGTACCTTCCTCCTGATTAATACCAAAGATGTTCACCGATTTCATCATGAATCCTTTCAGCTCTTCCTTAGCTCCCACAATATCTACCTTAGTTTCCTTCTCCTCAGGTGAGTATTTTAGTTGTGATTCCTCTGGTTCAGGAACATTGTTGCTGACTTCTGCTCTTTCTTCACCTTCTTTTAGTCCTTCGAGCACTAGATTCGCGAAGTGTTCCTCATCCTCCTCACAACCAATCTTTACACATTGTTCTGGTTCAATATTAGAATCCTCATGTACTTCATTCGGATGCTCACTTTTTGTAATCACGACCTCCAATGGAGTTGCACCTGTTGCCCCTTGACATTTATCTTCCATTAGTAAATCATCATTCTCCAATTCAACTTGTCCATTCTTCTCAAACTCGGAAGATGCAGTGTCCTCAATCACTTCTATGGGAAATTCTACCAATTCTAGCACCTCTGCATCTTTCCCAGGAGCCGGCGCACCATCAAAATCTGCTGCTGAAATTACTTCTGAGGTCGAATCCTGTTCTGAAGCCTGTTGGACCTCTTTCTTGCTCATTCCAACATCTGTATCCTTATCAAACTCTGAGCAGACATGTCATCAGTAATTTCATGTGGCAGTTCTTCAAGATCTTCTGTCTCCATACCCGTTGCATTGGGCGTTTTAAAGTCAGGTCTTAGAATCTCCATTTTGTCTTCTACTACCAAAGGAGCTTGGACAAGCTGGATGGACTCAGAAGCTGCATCAGCCTTGTCTGTCTCCTCCACCATTGTTGTACTAGCTTCAGGTTCTCCATTTACTACTACATCGTTTGGCTCCTCTAAAGGTTCTGCATCAGGCTGTCTAAGGCTTACATCACTTGCAATTGACAGTTTCTGACGATCATCTTCTGCAACAAAGTGTTGGACAATACTCACAGGAAGACACTGAAGAATTGCCCTTCAAACTATGCCCCGAATCAAACATTTGAAGAGACTCATCTTGGCATGGTTCTATCATATCAACACTACCAGCATAAGAATCCTGTGTGCTTTCGCTATCATAATGTTCTATTTCTTCATGTTTTTCTTGCTTTAACACGCATTCACTGTTCTGGCCTACAGTGCCAAGCTCTTGCTTCGTTTTGAAATCCACCCCACTTCTGATTCTTTGCTATTTCCAATCATAAGAGAGTCAAGCTTTTCCTGAAGATTTACAAGCTCTCTTGCCAAGGATTTTCTGATGTCTCTTAAACTGGAGTGTAAACCCTGTTTAGCAGGAGATAAACAATATACAAGAATCAGAATTTAAAAGATGTATTACGCAGGAGTTATACAAAAAAGAGGAAAACATCAGGAAAACAGATCCCAAACTTATATACACCATAATGCCAAAGTCCAAATCAAATAACAGATAAAGAATGTGATTACATAATCAATATATTACTTTGCATTTCCTATATCACCCAAAATCAATGAGCACGACTAGAGGATTTCAATTATTTCTCAAAAACTACGTCAAACAGCCTCTATTATGTGTTCTCACATGTAAAGTGGATGCATGTGCGACATTTGTGCCATTCACTTACTTTATAGGTTTCGCTTTATAGGTTTCAAACAAGTTATCAACTTAAGCTTTAACCGAGATAATAGTTTTCTTACAGAAGCCTTAACCAAGATAATAGTTTTTCACACAGAATAAGAGAAACAAGCATTACATTACAGACGATGATTAACTGACAAACAAGCCACATACGTACCTGAATAGCATCCAACTTCAGCAAGAGTCTCATTATGCTCTCTCCAATTAAAACTTTCTGCTTATTATCTTTTTGGAGGTCAGAAGATGACTCCAAGGTTTGAATGTGGTTACGAACATCAACCAACTGTTCACGAATTTCAGCAATTTGCTTCAATTTCTTCAATGGCCCCATCCTCACATCAAACCCACGGTATGCAGACTGCATAAGTACAGCAGCTTCTTCTTCTGATAATGTCTTCTTTTCATCACTATCTGATTTTTCAGGATTTGTAGCTTTCTTTCCTCTACTGGTTCGTCAGCTATGGCATCACCAACCACGCTTGCTTCTGGATCCTCCTTTGTCTGATATTCATCTCCTCTTCCATTGGTTTCTCAATGACTAGCTTATTGGAGGCATCAGCTGTGGACTGCATTGGCAAGTTACTAGGGACACATTCGTTTGACCCCTATCATAATTGTCACTAGTTTTCCTTTCTGTAACTTTAATTAGCTTTTTCTCCTTCTGATTCAGTTGCACCTCTTTGCTGCTGCTTGAAATACCTTCTTCCAATTTCGAATCCTGTTGTGAGTTCTCTTTCAAGCAAGCAGATTCCTTCACAGTGTCATTGGTATTCTCATGCGCTCGCTTTTGACATTAGGAGGAGGACTAGGAGACCGTGAGGTTCCATTTCCATTATTCTTTCTTGGCAAAGGATCAACTCTAAGGCAAACAGGGGAAAGCTTAGGCGTTTTGGGTGGGAAGATGATCTTCGAGCATTGGTTGAAGAAGGCCTGTTCACAGGAACATCTCTTCCTCTTCTTGTAGCGTCTTCAGAGTCCTCCTCCTTATGTGGTTCAATTTGTATCACAGGTATGCTTCTGTGATTAGCAATTTCTCTATATTAGCTCCACCCTTGGAGTCAGCGTTCTCTTCATTTGCGCAAGACTTGTCTTTGACAGTGTCATCACGGGATCCTTTGCTGGAACAATGTTGAAGATGTGTGGCTGCTTTTCTTCACATTTTGAAGGTGAGTTTGTATCCCTATTACCCTTCTTTTCAGCTTCTTCAAGCTTTTCTCATAAGCAGGCATCCAAATGATGGGAAAAGGGAATTGTCTCTTTCCATCCTCACTTCGCTGATCCTTCACAGAAATCATATCTGCATTGTCCTTTCCATGGTCTTGCTTATTATCATAAGAAGGCATCCAGATAAATGGAAATGGAGAGTCCCTCTTTGCTCCTTACTCTGTTGATCATGAGTTCTCTTACCATCTCCACCATGCACCAGAGACTTGACGTTGTTCATGTCAGAAGGAACCATCCATTCCAAATTCTCGGCTCCTGTTCAGAAGATTCTAAACTCTCTGGATGCTTTGTTTTGCTTGAGTACTTTTGTTGCTCCGCCACCTCTGACTCAAAGGGTTTGCTTTGCTCTTTATTATGCAGATAATCTTGCGGAACCCATATGATAGGATCTGGGCAATTTTTCACCCAAATTGGGACCAAAGAGTCACTTCCTTTCTTTTCCACAACTTTGGTTCCTGTTCTTCAATCTTCACACCTTTTCCTCAGAGTTGTAGGGATGATTAGGACAGCCATAGCAGTGATAACTCCGAGGCATGTTCTTGTCATATTCATACCTAGGCAATTCCATGGAATAATGTGGAGGAGGAGCATAATGAACAGGATAACCTCCACCAAGTGCAACGTGATGGCATGGGGGTATAAGCATAAGGTCTGAAACCGTAATAGCCCGGAAAGTTACCATTGTTGCAGCAGGAATGATAAGGTGTAGGATAGCTATAATTACCACCATACGGCCAAGGCTCAAATAAGGCAGCAGGTCTGGCTGGATCCACTGGCATATTAGTTGGAAAGGCTTGACGGGGAGTAAAAGGGGTTTTGTGGCTTTGATGGGGCATGAATCCATGTACATATATGGAGGCATCATTCTCACCGACAATATTAACACAGAGGCACCGGATGACCGCTCCTCTATACTACTGCAAACCACCCAACTCAGGTTAGCAAGCCAGGACAGAGGAAATCAACATAGTGTGTGGATAATATTGACACTAAACCACAAAACAATTACTCTCTTCTCTCTGCTGCTTCACCAAGTTAATAACAAAGGTAAAAGTAGTTCTCATATCATTTAGTTTCACACAAAATGCGACCTTTTAAGTAAATACGAAAGATTCATCAACAACACTAAAAAGCCTCCAGAAAAGGAGGATTACATCGACAGACCAGCAATAACTTGGTCAGAAAGAAGACAAGCTGACAGAAAACAGGAGAGCTTCATTAGAGGCTTAAAGAAAACAGAGAACAAATTCTAAAGACATTCCAATGGAGGTTTCACAAAATGCAACCTCAAAAATATTCCAAGACTGTAAAAATTCAATTTTTCCCATCCTACTGGCAGACAACCACTAACAAGAACAAAATTTGATTTTCCTAGACTAAACCATGTAGCACCCAAGCAATTGGTAGGTCAATCAGAACTTAAAAAATCTAAATCCAAGGATTGCACAATCAAAACCTTTAAAACATTGCCAATTTGGTTGTCAACTTTCGTAGAATTTGCCAGTAAAATTATAATCACAATTTCACAAAATACAAGAGTCTATATCTTCCCTTCCCTACAATTTCTCAGCAACCAAACAGACACAAAATCTGACCCTTTATTGTTTTCGCTAAGCAAGTAAGAAATAAACTATGAGAAGGAAAGCCACTTACAATATTTCAATCCTTCGAGCAAATTATGAACGCGTGCTATAAAATGCAGAAAAGCGAATGCTCCACCAAACTGTTCCACAATCCGAATGACTCAGTTCTCAGCGCAATGAAGCGGTCCGCAAACCCGAAAAATGATCAAAATCGCTTCCTTGTTGTCTGTCTCTAGCTTTGGCTACTTTTGAGATCACAGTTTCGGTTTGAAATCGGGCGCTTCGGATACTAGCGTTTTATATACGAAGGTTATAATGGGAAAAAGGCCAAAAGTCTAACGGCTGTCTGCCAGAGGTTTCGCGCGTCACTTAACGATGAAGCATCTGGACATTTCCTTCCACATAATACCCTGTCGTTGTAGACCACGTGTCGTCTGATGTGGCCTACCCTTCGACAAAAGGCTACGATTATCTGCGGCCGTTATCTTAGAGAATAAAACTTGTGGAAATTGGTGGCAAGTTGTCATTGCATGATTCGAAAAGTGGGTTTTGCGGCTTGTAGGTTGCAGCTGGAAGTGACTGTAGAGGAGTTGCTACGGGGGCAAGGATGTATTCCATAAAGGGCTAGAATTTGATGGAAGCTTCCAGGCCTCGATTAGTACTTATTTGGCTGGCTTTTTCTTTTTAATAAATTTATTTTATAGATTTAATAGATTTTAGATTAACATCGTTTAATTTTGTTACATAACACGTACGTCTTCCTGAATATTTATCGTGATCTTAAAAGAAATCGTATAGTATATAATTCCTTAATATTTTTTAAAACAAATTGTTTGTTTAGTCTTATGAATTGCTTCAGGAACAAAACCAAAATGGAAAAGTTCGACCGTTTTATCAGATCTGATTTATGAATGTTTGAGAGCTTTGTGTCTTCATATTGTCTACCAGACTAGCTTTTATTTAAAGCGCCGGAATGAAAAAGGATCTATCGAGAAAGTTGGACCAATCGCCGCTAGCAACTGCTTTTAAAGAATTATAAAGCTAACGAGATCCACATTAAAATCTTTTTAAATTCTTAATACTACTTAATTATTAGAAGCGACAATTATTATTATTTTTTATGAAGGCGCTCATGAATTATTTTGATGATTAATGTTTCACGACGCCTACAAAATTCCGTAGGACTCATCAGATATAGTTGTTTATGCTGAATTTTGCCCGCTTACAAACGGTTAAATTTCCCCCTAGCACCACCGGGAATCTGCAAGAATTAAGGAAAAGCGTGAAAGTTTTGAAGCACCGCCGCAGTGGTATCGCCAAAGAACCTCCTCGACGCTTCGTTAAGACCCTTTGACTTTCAAGTAATTCTAATGTAGTATCAGCGTGACTTGCTTTGAGTTATCAAGAGATATATATATGCATGGCTTTACCTTGTCCATCAAGATGGTGGCTCAAACCCTAAATCGGCCCGGATGGCGTAAGTCATAATGGCCTTTTCCCAGCTTTGGTAAGTGAAATACGGAAAGTATCAAAGATTTACTGAAAGGAACTTTCTTTTGAACCCTCCTCGCCTACCACATTCGAGCGGGGAAATTGTTCCGAGCCATCACTACCGAAATGCCGCCGGCCCGACGCCCGAGCCAAGCCTTCTCCGAACCACGTAATGATAGCCCTCCCCAAGTCTCCGCGTTTTCCTCGCTGAGCCTCCAAAGCACCCGGCCATTCGCTCTCTAAGACTTCCAAGTTAGGCACGGGTCCGCTGAGCTCTTCTTTTCTTCCAACTACGGTTCCGGCCATTCCTCCATCTTCAAATTCTCCTACCGCCAAATGAGAATTCTTCCTATAGCCAGTTAGCCTCACCAATGAGCCAAAGTGACTCTCGCGAGTATTACCAACACCGTGGTTCTAAGCATCGAAACATTCTCAATGCTTTCGCTACATGGAAAATCAAACGCCCTTCCGACACTTACCGCCGCTTCACTTACCATGACATTATGGCGACGCACGCGAGCATCGTGCAAGATCGAAGAGGCACATCACATCATAACCGTTCATTCAAATCGAACTCCGACGCAACCTTCGTGTTTCACAACCGCCCAACCGCAAAAACCTCTTTTACCTTAACTCTTCAGCCATCCCTACTTTTTTCAAAACTCCCGCTGCAACCTCTACTTCGCCTTCTTCCCAAACGCTTTCCATTAACCAAAACTTCCAACCTCGATCGTGATTTTCCAACCCTAAGACCGCTCTCAGCACAACTCGACGCTAACACTTCTCCACAATTTCTACGAGATTCGCGAGTTTCTGCATCGAAATCCCTGGGCCAGCTTCGGTTTCAAAACTTCACCTCTTCCTGCTATACTCCGCCCGATCTAGCCTCGTGTCGATTCCAATCCTCACCTTTAAAGGTTTCTCAAATCCTTTCCTCATTCCAACGATGGAATCCCTGATCCGATCCGGCTGAGGAACAATTAGTTAGGAAAAATTCAACCGGTGGCCGCCTCCTTCCTGGGACCCTCGCCTCGGTGTCGACAAACCTAACGTAGGAACCCCTAATCCAACCCCTCAAAGATTAGTGGTAGACGGCCCAGCAATAGGTCCTGACCGAGCAACTGCGACCGTGATAATCAAGACTCGATATACCTTCACCAGAAAACGACATGTCGTACCTTAAGGAGAGGTTCGACATGCCGAGCCAAATTGCTCTATCCGCCCCTTAACCCCAGAGAGACCACCCTCAAGGACGGATCCGCTCAGACGAGATCGCTTCAAAATAGGTCTGACTCCTCTTCCATCAAGATCATTAATATTTGCTGAACTTCTACAAGATCGCCAGGCAACTTATGCCAATGTACCGGCGATACTTGTTGTGCTCATCGTCCAATCGGAGAAGTGCGCCTACAAATCGACATGGCCACTTTTGTATTTCTTACATGAACCCAAATAAGAGGAAGATACACCCTACGCTTCGGCGCGATCGGTTGTTCAAGATGCCCCCACAAGTTGACAGCCAAGACCGCTACTTTTGTCAAGCAGGGTGGTCTATGCAACTCCGCTGCACGCCCACCTGAATCCGGCCAATCCCTCGACTGAAGAGGTATAAAATTTAGCTTACTAAAACTTTTCCGTGACTATGCAGGATCGAATCGACATTGCACTTCATGGCACTCAACTCAAATAAAGGCCTTTGATCACTACCAACAAAAAGAACGCGGATCCGGACACTCTTCAGGACTAAACCAAAAGTCTCGCCTATACTTTCCAAGACTCCTTCCGCCCAGTGGTAATCACGCTTCCTCGTAAGAACTTCCTGCAAAGAAAGCCAATGTAACCTGAAGAGGAGGCCCCTTCCACCCAACTGTCCAAGAAATTCCCCGGGTATCCTCTTCCTACACTCAAGTCCCGACTTTACACATTCTCAAGGTCGTGATTAGCTTTTGTACGGCTGCGCTAACCGACTCTCCGCTGCTTCTTATCCCGCACCGATATGGGCAAGCTCAAGATGAAGATATCAGCCGTAACTGAGGCCACTAAGAAGAAGAAGCGACAAACAGCCGCAAAGAAGTGGTATGCGTCTTCTAGGCCTGACAGGCCGTGAGCGCCCAACCTGAACGCCGCCGTCGTGAGCCCAAATTTCCTTACCAATCGCCATTCTCCTCGGCGACTCTCCCTCCCGAGGCCAAGACGCTCCAGCCCCTACTCAAGATAAGGGCAAAGAAAAACAAACTACATCAATGCTCTGGTTGGAGGATACCTCTACCATCCTGACTCATCACCGGTCGGCCCGATCGCCGACTCTCTCATGACTCGCCACTTAAGCAAATTGGAGATGATGACCACGAAGTGGCTCGAAGCCGAGCAAAATGCCTCAAGGTAACGAACACTACTCTTTGTTTCTTTGATCCCCTTCATAAAATTCTAACTTGGAATGTGAATCGCACCGCCTTAATGCCTTGACTTATATGATGCCCATCAGGTGGACAAGGCATTCGAAGAAGCGCGGAGCCTACATCAACGCCGCCAAGTACCAATAAAGCGCCAGAGATAACCTCGCTGGCCAAACAAACCGCTTCGGAGCCACAAAACGGGCCGAAGAATGGAGCTGGAACCGAGTCGGCTCAAAAGCCGATCGGAAGGATAGGGAGTGGAAGCCCTCGGGACTCACTTCACGCCAAGTCCGGGGAGCAGTGACGCCGCGCAAGGTGGCTCACGCCCCGAGCCAAAAAATATATATACAAGAGGCACCCATCGACGCCATCCCAAGAACACCAACGCATGATGACAAGGCTCGCGCCGCACCGGGGCGAGGCCACTCCCACCCTACCACGGCAGAGGATGGTCAGAGGATTTGGAGATCACCTCGGTGAGGATGACGGATGAATGCCTCCCCGTGGAACCAAACTGACGTCCTCGACACATGCCGAACGAACGATTCCTTCAAGAAAGTTGCAGATTGCCTTCGAATGAAGAGTCCGTCCGCCAAACTTCCCGCTAACGCCGACGATTTGTGCTCAAGACTAGAATTTATTTTTCGTTTGTTCTTTTTGTTCGACGCGTACATCCGCCACTTGTATAAACTTTGAAATTGTCAATGAATGTCTTGCTTTATTTCCTTATGAGTATGTAATTGTTGAATGAAGCTCAATTTAGTTTTAATCAATGAAGTCAGCGCTATCGACTTAATTGACTTAACTAATCGATTCGGCCGCCTTCCAAGTCGGTCCAACGCCATTGATTTCCTCCGTCGGACTGAACCCTTGAAATGTAGGTGGACACTTATTCTCCGGACGGCTGTCCTGCCATTTCGCTGACCGACAAGATCGCTGATTCCAAATCTAGAGCCAAATTGACCAGTAAAGACGACCCAATTGACCTCTCTGACTCAACTCCAAAATCGCTACGGCAAAGAACTCCGACGCAAGAATTAATGAAAAGGTAGAATCTTTTAAATTGCACTCATCCAGAATAAAGACAAAACACGGAATGCCTGACCACACTAATGTAAATGAATAAAATTGAATTTATTGACTTCAATCAAGGATGACGAGTTAATGTAAATTACATCGCTCATCCTACCAAACTTTAATGGTAATAACTAGGCAAGTGGTCGGTAGCCCAACTCCTGGCACGCCTACCCCATTCAAAGATCAGAGGCGATAAGCCCCTGGCAGGTACATCCACGACGAAGCGGGCCTTCCATGCAGGGCCGAAGCTTCCTCGTTCGCCAAATTTCCCGGAAGCTGCGTAGATACATACGTAGCCATTCAACTTCCGGTGCCAACCTTGGCATTATAGTATTTGGCGATTCGTTGTTGTATACCGCCATTCGCATTCAAGGCTCGTTCCTCACCTCCTCCAGTACCGCCCAATGACCTTCGCCTTAATTCATCATTCACGCTTTGACGGCGGGAGCGCCGAAGCTGGTAAGAAATGAATCTGCTGACTTCACGGACCGCTCCATAAACCAAAGAGAATCTGGTCTCCCCTACCTTACCTTGCATGGTTCGGCTGCCGCAGTACTCCGTAATTCATCGCCATTTACCTTTGGCATCTTCCACCGCTTCTTTAAGATTGGTCACGATAGTCTTGTTCGTTGACTCCGCTTCCTCGCTCATGGCGTGGATGTCTTGGGACGGAATCTCATGGCAATCTTCCACTTCTGTAATTCCTAAGTCGCCAACTAATGAATCGGAACTGGTTACCGCAATCGAGTTCGAGGCGCGCCGTGACGACATATGATATTCTTCCAAATAAAGCGCATTTAACGCCCTTTGTTTTTAATTGGGAATATGCCCTGCCCACCCACTGCTAAAGTAACTGTGGCCACGGTGATGAATCGCTTCGCCGCAATGGCAGTGGTGGCCCCACAATGTCCAAATTTATCGCATGAAAGGCCACTTGCCGACAAATCGGTCAACTCCTCAGCGTACATGGGTGATTGGGGCAAAACGCTTGGCCATATAGCAAGTCATGAGTAATCCGCGGCCCCTTCCGTGCATTGCCAATAACCCCGCGACATCGCCATAAAGCATCCCCCTCCAATGATTTCCACAATGTCCTCATGTATTTCAGCAAGTACTGCCGCTGTGAATCTTTCTTGTTAACCTTTGGCTGCCCGCCAGACGACGTCAGATAACTTTCCCCGATCACGTATACCTAGCGGATATAAGTCCGAAGCCCGAACTCCGCTTTATCTTCGGTAGCTTGCCAAGAAGGAGATATTCCATATGGGGTTCATCCACCCCGCCAATTCATCTATATTCATCAACTCCTCGCCCTCCTTCATGGCGTAAATATCGATGTTGGCTCACGCAGAATTTGGGAATCTTCCGACATCTTTCGGCCATGGCCGTAACCCACAATGCTTAGCGCGATCTCGCCGCGACGCTTTCAACTTCTAACCGACCGAGTTCGAAATGTTCAAAACAGAACTACCGACTAACTCCAAATACGCAATCATTCTCTCGCCTTCATTGTAGTTACCATTCACCGCTCACGATCAACCGGGAGTCGGCCAGATGCCATCACCGCGGAAGCCCACGCCCGAGCCGTTAATTCCAGAATCGAGCCTCGTGACCGATTCGTTGTTCTCGACGCGGAAATCCGAAATGAACCGCCTCGCCCATTACTAAGCCATCTGATCGACGAAGCATGACTTCGCCTCCGCCTCCACTCTGAATGGAAGACCCATCCACGCGGAAGTTCCCAAAGTGATTCAGGTTCTCGCTTAAATTGTTTCCGCTACCGACGTTTCTCAGGTGAGGCGTAGTTCATGTCCGGTGACGATATTCTTGGTTCCTCTAACCTTTCAAATGGCAATCCGCTTCAGGCTGCTCCTACCGCCTGCGGAACTCACCACAAAATCTGCGCGAGCTACCGACACCGATCATTGGTCGGCGGTACTCTATCCCATACTCAGCTTCAACGCCAATCAACCATCCTTCCAAATGATATCGACTACGGCACGCCTCCCGAGGATATGAGGTTACCATCAATTTTGTGGCATTGGAAGTATGGCCTTAACTTGGACGCATACACGAAAGTGCCAAGTACAATTTTTCAATGAAAGATATACGTCTCCGCGTCCGCCGCTAAGGTACATATAATAAATTTTGCTTCCTTTTCCTCCATCCAACCAACACCGAATCGACCGCATGATTCAAACCGACAAATACAGATATAACGCCTCTCCCCGGCTTTGGATCGAGAATAGGAGGAGAACTCGTGCACCTTCGCCGTTGAACGCTCACATTCTTTCCTCATCCACACAAAGCCCTTGTTTCCTTTTGTATGCGAAATGAAATGCAATGGTCGACGACTTGAAATAAATCACTCAAGGCCGCTTATTCTCCCATTTAATCTCTCGCGACCTCCTGTTTTTCTGGCGGGCGCATGTCGAAGCAGCCTTGATCCGACCTGATTAGCCTCAATGCTCCTGTCACGTAGATAAGCCAGAAATTGCCCCAACCAACCCCAAAGGTGCATTTAGTGGGATTCAACTTCATTCGATGCGTGTCTAGCACACCAGGCTCGGGCGAGGTGCCGGATATGATCACGTGCCCTGATACTTGACCAAAGATGTCGCCGACATGTAGACTCCATCAGAACCCAAATACGCGAACATCTTGTTGACCAACCTTTGATAAGTAGCCCGTTTTTCAATCCAAGCCATAACCTTATAAAGGAATATTCCCCGCTCGCTACGGCCGCCTTTCCTCGGTCATCCCGTGCATCAAAATCTGATTGTACCGAGTATGCATCCATGAAGTTTCAAGATCTCGTGGCCGGGCCGTGATCCACCATCTCATCAATCTTGGGCAGCGGAAGCTATCCTTCAGCGTGCCTGTCAGACTGCGGAAATCTATGCAAACCTCGGCTTCCCATTTTTCTTCCGGACCACCACCACTTGGCGCAGCCAATCTCGGTATTGGACTTCTTCGACAAACCCGCTTACTAATCATTTCTCGCTTATAATTTGGTTCCGGGCTTAACTTCTCCGCTTTGTCGAACCGGCTTTTGTACAAAGGATCTACATTCAATTTATGAGATATTATGCTGGATCTATTCCGACCATATCATCCAGTAGACTACGCGAAGGCTAACATTGGTCCCTCAAGATGGATCACTGGTTCTGGATCTCCCGTCCAACTGTCCCAATCTTGGTAATTCGCCGGTGGTCCGGATCTAGTGCACCTCAAGATCCTCCGAGCATCCATCTTTTCTACTGGGCCACCCTCTCCAGAATCGCTATTTCATTTTTCCATCCAAATGCCGACATAAGAAAGTCGAAGTCTTGACCGATCTCCGGAAGCATTCCTCCACTTTCTCCCCTCACGGGAATTTAATCTTCCTGGTAAGTAGATGGTACGTACCGCATGGAATGCAAACCGCGTCACCTAAAATCATATTTAGGCGCAGTATGCGCGCCCACCACAATCATCTCTCTCGCTACCACCTACTCCCCTCATGGGTAATCGCGTGAGCAATTTTCCTCCGCCACGCTTTCATTGCCATCATACCCTACCAATGTTGCCGCGGTAGGTCGATATCTGGACAACCGATTCCCATTTGTTCTATAGTACTGAGGAAGATGATGTTCGCCGAGCTCCCTATCACAACTAAAATCCTCTTCACAGCATAATTTCCAACGTCCGTGGTTACTACCAACGCCTCTGGGAAATAAATATCGCCACTATGTCCTCTCACAGGAACACTATGTCCGATCTTCGCTTAGCTGGCCGATACTGAAAGCAAAGGGACTCGCGATGGCCTCCTATCCTCCCTACGCCTCTCCACACGCTTGCCGCATACGAATCTGAAAGTGAATGACTCTTCTACTTCCACATTGTTCACCGCGGGCGAAGTTGTTTTCCGCTGGATCTCCTACCGCCGCCCCATTCTCTCGATGCTCAACTAACTGTCTCGGATAGCCGCGCGCCGCAATACCTCTTCACTTCGCTTGAATGCCTGCATTCCTCCGCTAAGGTCCTCCTCGCTGTGGAAGACACACCATTTCGAAGTTATCCTTTTCTTCGTCCAAATTCGCAGGACCGTGGCCACCGGACTTCATGAATCGCCCATGTGGCTGACTAACCGAGCCGGGACACAAATAACCCAACTTTCTCGACGGCCCCGATCCTGATCGCTCCGCTGCTCTTCTACTGGCTCGCTTTGCTCCCACTCGCGTAGTCTTCGTTAAACCTTTTCCTACCCTGCGGTCATCTCTTGTGTCCCTAGGATATTCAGAACCTATTATCCCGGAGCCCGACCGGCCAATCAGCTCGGTATTCTTCTCCTCCAATCGCATTGGCCCTTCCTTAACCGCCACAGACGCCCAAGGCGCTTCTCCTCCAAAACTACAAAAGTCCGGGCCTTTGGTACGACTCTCGTTTCTTCCGACCATGTAGTCATAAACTTTGGGTGCCGTAATACCATGCTTTGAAGGCCGATGCCACTACGTCTGACAATCCATAATTTCCACCTTCATGTTAAATCGTTGAATATAGTCCTCGGACTTCTTTTCTTGTTGAACCCTAAATAAATCATCCGTCCTTTCTATAATACGACCGATGCAAATCGTCAGAAAAGCCGAGCCAGATGAAAAGAATCCATACCAGATGACGGTAAACGGCAAACCAAAGCAAAGCCTGGACCTTTCGACTTGACGCTAACACTGCACATCACTTCGCGCGCTTGGTTGGGGTATACATGTTGGGATCATGGCCTCCTAAAATGAATTATGTGATCCCGCGGACGGCTATGCCATCGTCAGTGAACTTTGGGGAGAGAAATCCGGGGTATCGACCTCGCGGATTTCGCCCACAAACGGCATCTCATCCATCATTCAACCACCTCCTGCTTCCCCTCCTGCTTCCATATCCTCTCTAGCTACCCATCTTCCCGGCGGTGTAGTAATGCTCGCCTCCGGTAGTGGTAGGCCTGGGCTTCTCGCTTCGCCTTCATGGGATATACTCATCCGTGAGTCCAAATCTTCCTTTCCTTTCCCTCCTCTCGCTCACATATTGTCCTCCGGAATGGTCTCCATCCTCTACATGTCTTTTTCCCAGAGCGATCAACCTCCGGCGTCTACCTTCATCCTCGTCCCGCCTTGCCCCACTGCAAGTCACTTTTCGTCGTTTCGTTTCAAATCAACCCGCTCGCCTCGAATTGTTCTGAACGGATTGAAGGCCTCCAACAGCTTGCCTATCGATCCTCTCCCGTGTGTCGCTCACTGTTGGAGGTTCTCGAGTGGATCGCACCAACTCCTCCATCCGGGCGAGGAGTTGATCTACACGCTCATCACCATACCGGGTTCTCCTCTAGTGAACGAGGCCTCGCTACGCCTTTTGGATAGGGTTTCTTCCTCTTGTTTTCGTGCCGACGCATTTTGTAAGCTAACGCTGCTCACGCATGGTGTCACTGGCGAGGTTACCGGAAATAGGCTCATGGTTTTAGGCAAAACTCGATCGTGGCCCTCCTTCTAGCCAAACCGCTTATGTCAATTTTGCCCGCCACAAACGGTTAAATTTCCGCCTAGACACCACCGTGAATCTGCAAGAATTAAGGAAAAGCGTGAAAGCTTTTGGCACCCCAGTGTACCGCCAAAGAACTCCTCAACGCCAAGTCAGCTTAATCGGCTGGACTTTCTCGCTGAATTCTAATGTGTATATCGTGCACTTGCTTTGAGTTATCAAGAGATATATATATGCATGGCTTTACCTTGTCCATCAAGATGGGGCTTCAACCCTACCGCCCCGATGGCGCAAGTCATAATGGCCTTCCCGCTTGGTTGAAATACGGGAAAGTATCCAAAGATTTACTACGAGTGAACTTTCCTTTGGAACCTCCCTCGCCTCTTACCACATTCGAGCCAGGGGAAATTGTTCCAGCCATCACTACCGAGCCGCCGCCTCGGCCTCGACGCCCCGAGCCAAGCCTTCTCCTAACCACGTAATGATAGCTCCTCCCCAAGTCCCGCGCCTTTTCCTCGCTGAGCTCCAAACAGACTGCCTATTCGTTCTTGATTCCAAGCCAGTCACTTCTGGGTCTGAGCTCTTCTTCTTCCAACTACAAGGCCCGCCATTCCTCCATCTTCAGCCTTCTACCGCCAAGGAGAATTCTTTCCTATACACAATGGGACTAGTTTAGTATTTGGCTTCATACAAAGCACTCGGTTTTAATTGCCTTGACCCTTTTTCTTATTTTACACCCAAACAAATCCTAGAACACTAATTCGGAAGAATAAAGGAGAATAGTGAAACCTTAAGCCACAAGGCTATTCAATTCAAAACGTAGCTAAGAGCGAAATGACAACAAACTTGAATATTCAAGTAAAAGCCAAATGACTTTAATGACTTTGATTTATTGATCGGACACATGATTAATTACAAAGACAATAATACATATGATTTTTGAGGTTATCAGATTCATTGTTATTTGAATTTTTAATTAATTTTTAAAAAATAATTATTTTATTTTAAAATTACAATAATACCCTTTGTGATGAATTTTTTTTTAATTTTTTTACAATTCATCAAAATATTTTGTAGCTATATATTTAAAATTTTTAAATAGTTATATGAAAAAATATAGATTAAGATAAAAAATCATAATAACCTTTAATAGATATCAACGAGTATAAAAATTGAAATTCATAACAAAGTTTTTTTAAAAAATAAGTGATAAATTCATTGCGATGAGTTGACGAAGACTTCGTCATTAGCTAATGAAGCACTTTCAGTGACGAACTATTTGTGAAGACTTTGTCATTAGACGAACCAACTTCAATCGAGAGATGAATTTAGCGACGAATTTACTTGTCAATGATGAATTAACAACGAAATTTATTAAGGGTATATTTGACTTTTCATTCCAAACTAGCTAAAATAATAATTATAAGGAAAATTGGTTAAAAAATTCAAATATATCTAAAATATGATATGATATGAAAAACCCTAATACATACCCCTATACTTAAAATTTTCTACAGAATATTTTGATTGTCAACTACATTAAATATTGCTAAACAAAAAATAAAAAGCTATTTGATTAAATGTTACTCTGAGTAATATAATTTCTTTGTTAATTAGTTCGAATTTTTTAATGATTTTTTACCAGGCCTGAAACCTATATGCTCGAGTACTACTACTCGCTGGGACTTCACTTTCTCCATCATTACATATAAGTGGAAGGAGATCGACCGAACGCACGCCTCAAAAAGCACCCAGCCAAGCAATCCAGTAGTGGCTATGAATTATTTTTTCTTTTAAATCTGATCTTAAAATTGTCAATTTTTTTTTAGGCTTTCTAGCACCATACGTAGCAAACATTGGTTTATATTAATTAGATTAATAATGATATTTGTCATCATCACTAGTTGGCTGATCCATTTTCAGGTTTCAACCTTCCGATCGATGTTCTAGCAAATTTTCCATTAGTGCTTTGTGATTGGTTTATTTGAGTCATGAACGTTGTTTTGTGTCATTTGGGAGAGTGATCACTGTTATTTGTGTAAGGAAGATATGGAGGAAATTGGTCCTGGATTAGAGATTAGGAACATAAATTCAAAATGGGCTGTAAGGTTTCCAGAGGGAGAGAAAAAGCTTGGAAGATGCTCTTCCATATAGAAGGGTGAGAGAGAGGAATGGTGGTTGAGGTTTGAGCACCACAAATAAAAACTCTGAACCTTTCAAGCATTCGTGGGTTTGTGAGAATGGTGACTGCATCTTAGACAATACAGTGCAGAAGATGCAAAATGCACAGGGCAGATAACTCCTTGCTAAAAGAAAATTAAAAACACTATATTAATTAACAAAACAAAACAAAACACAAAACCATAAGTGGTTGTGTAATTAGAAAGAAAATAGTTTGACTAATGGTTCATCAATTATTGAAGTTTAAGGATTTAGATGGAGGCACAGAGAATGGAATAATCTTTTCTTTTGGGACAGATGATCTCATCCATAACTATAGTGGGATTTTTTTTATTTTTTTTTCTCCATGAGACATAGTATTTTCTCTAATCCAGTGGTCACTATCCATTACTTAGTGTCGGATTGACCTTAAGTCAAGTAAACCCGGGCGTGTACACAAGAATAAACTAAGAAAAATTACTATAGATTAGTGTATCCTTGGCAATTCTTGATCATAACAAGCTCTTAGTACTAAACTTTTAGACACTGATTTAGCATGGCAATCAAACTTTCTCAAACCCTTCTTCTCTCCCTACCAACTCTGCTTCTTTTGGTTTTCATTTCAGATGCAGGACTCCTTGTAGTTTACTGGGGACAAAATGGGAAGGAGGGCAGCCTAGCAAACACTTGTGCCACTGGAACATACAATATTGTCAACATAGCATTCCTCTCAACCTTCGGCAATGGCCAACAACCTCAAATCAACTTAGCTGGTCACTGCAGTCCAGCCTCAAATGGTTGCCAAAGTGTGAGCAGTGACATCAAATACTGCCAAAACCGAGACATCAAAGTCTTGATATCTATAGGCGGCGGTGCAGGCAGCTACACTCTATCTTCTGATGATGATGCTAGGAACGTGGCAGACTATATATGGAACAACTTCTTGGGTGGACAATCGGAGTCCAGACCACTGGGAAATGCCGTTCTCGACGGTGTGGACTTTGACATCGAGGCGGGCCGACTCCACTATGCTGCACTTGCTCGTAGGTTATCAGAGCACGGACAAAGTTCGCGAAAGAAGGTGTATTTAACAGCAGCGCCACAGTGTCCATTTCCTGACAAGCACCTGAATGATGCACTTTCAACTGGCCTATTTGACTATGTTTGGGCTCAGTTTTATAACAATTATTGTCAGTATTCCACTAATCCAAACGGCTTCATTCGTACATGGGGAAAGTGGGGCACTATACCGGCGAAGAAGATGTTTATTGGACTTCCAGCTTCGCCGGCGGCGGCGAAGTGGTTATGTGTCTCCGCAAGTGCTTATCTCACAGATGCTGCCTTACGCTAACAAATCTGCCAAGTATGGAGGTGTTATGCTCTGGGATAGGTATTATGATGTCAACAGTGGATATAGTTCCCAAATCAAGAGTTACGTTTGAAGTTTCCAAACTCTAGCTTATATATAATATATATATGTTACTAATGTACATAACTATATATGTTTGGCTTTGTATCGGACAGCTAATGCTGCTAAATCTCATGACCTTCACCAAAACTTACATTTGGAAAGGTCAAGAGATGGGTGTGAAATTAGGTTTATCTTACCTGAACTCCATGTAAACCTTTTTATTCACCTCCGAATAGTAGTATTTCAATAAATAAAAAATAAATAAAAAGAAGAAGTTAAGTCTAATTAATGAAACAAGTTAAAATCAGTAAATAATTTTTATTTTATTTTAAAAATTTGAGATGGAGGATTCAAACTCAGCTAAATCCGGGAAACAGTGGCTGTTCCTTTAAAGACTACAAATAAGTATTCAATGTGCTAATTTATTTTTCTTGGAATTACCAGAATATATAAGGATAAAATATAATATCCTATCATCATGTGAAAATACATATACAACCCATTATTTCTTACAAAGAAGTGAACTACATTTATATGTACTATAGCTGCCACAATATATTTACATAGAGTGTGCCTACGTATAATATAACACAAAATGTATAGTGTTTGAGAAAAGTTTAGTCTAACTAAGATAGTAGATTGGTAATGTATTAATGGTTAAATTAATTTGGCCAAACTTTAGAAAGAGGTTGTACGGTTTTTGAATTTGACTAAATAGCTTTCAAATAAAAGTAGGGGTCGCCCTAATTCCTATACAGCTACTCTTTGTTAGATGCCAGCCTGATTAGTTATTGTCTATTGTGCATGTAAGAATATAGAATAATTAAGATGAAGTTACTTGTAAATTTTCTTTAAAAGTTGGCATCAAATTTACCGGACTTAATATACACATATACGAGGTTACTAAGAATTGTCGCAAGGTTCCGACCACGCACACATGAATTTGCCACCCCATGCTTAATTTGATGAATATTTAAAATTAACAGACACACATATACATAAAGCTGATGCAAAGAAAATTCTTCATGATATTAATAAACTTAACCATAAATTCTTTAATTACGAGTATAGGTAACCTTCCCACACCTCTAACCTTCCAAATATATGTTGAATTAGGTGTGTATGCAGGTACAATGCATGCCATGCAAACATGTATAATTTATTGTAGATTAGTTGACAAACACACGTACATATATATATAATCTAGGGTTTTCGAAACTTCAAAACGTTACTCTTGATTTGGAACTTTATCCAGTAATAACATCGTTGCACCTCCATATACTTGGCAGATTTGTTTACAAAAAGGCAGTATCTGTCATCTGTGAAATAACCACTGTCCACCGGCGCCGGTGATACCTTGTTTTTGGCAGTTTTTGATGTCGACGCTCACCTTTTGGCAGCCGTTTGATGCAGGATCTCAGTGACCGTCTAATTTGATCTGAGGTATTTGGCCATTGCCGTATGCTGGGAAGGAATGCTACGTTAACAATGTTGTATCTTCCCGACTTACAAGCGCTGGAGGCTAGGTGCCCTCTTTCTCATTTTGGCCCCATTAAACCACAATGCTTCCTGCTGCGTTTAACTTGGGAAACAAGGAGACAACCAGCACCAAGCATTTGAACAAGTTTGATACCCATGCTCATGCATTTTGCTGCGTGATGTCAACATACGTCTGTTCTAAATAAGCTTGTTTTCAGAGTTCACATGGAATAACCTTTTGTAGATAATTGAATTTAAGACCCCATTCAAATAAATAATAAAATCACATATCTTAGCTTTAATGGTTGGTCAACTTGGTCTTAGCTTTCTTATTAATTATAAACTAAATATTGGACTAATATTTGATTGGAGCCCGACCATGACCACTTATATAAAAATTTTAAATAATATGAATAACAAAAATTAAATAATTGAAAGTTATTAATTATTTAACTAATTAGATAATTAATTAAAAGTCATTGATAAGTAGGGCTTGGACATAAGGCCCAGTTTTTGCAGCCTCAATAGTTAGTACCCGTCATGTACAGGACAAGAAAAGTAGACATATTATGGTGTCGGCGATGATACTGGACGTACAAAAGCTATGATTGAAAAAAAATAAAAAATAAATAAATGTCATAAAGACTAGGCATTTTTATTTAAATTTTATCCAATTGTACAGCAAGTAGTAAAACTTTACCAAGAGTTTACAATTGAGTAGCTAGGATTTACAATCTTCATGTCAAACATTACCCTTGATTTCGGAACTATATCCACTCTTGATATCATTATTCCTATCCCAGAGCATAACACCACCATACTTGGCAGAGTTCTTGACGAAAGGCAGTAGTTGAGAAATGAGCACCTGTGAAGGCACAAAACCACTGCCCGCCGCTGCACGCGAAGCCGGAAGCCCAACAAAGATCTTCTTCGCCGGAACGTTGTTCCATTGTCCCCATGAACTCTTGAAGCCATTTGGATTAGTGGAAAACTGGCAATAATTGTTATAAAACTGAACCCAAATGTAGTCAAACAGGCCAGTGGTCAGTGCACCATTTAGGTACTTGTCAGGAAATGGACACTGTGGTGCTGCTGTTAAGTACACCTTCCTCCCTGAACTTTGGCCATGCTCTGATAGCCTCCTAGCAATTGCCTCATAGTGGGTTGACCTCTCTCAATATCGAAGTCCACTCCATCGAGAATGGCGTCGCCAAGGGGTCTGGAATTTGATTGGCCCCTAAGAAATTGTTCCATATATAGTCTGCCACTCCTCTAGCATCATCCGCCGAAGATAGAGTGTAGCTTCCCGCACCGCCACCTATAGAAAGCATGACTTTAATGCCTTGGCTTTGGCAGTTTTATGCCAGTGCTCACCCTTTGGCAACCATTTGAGGCTGGATCACAGTGACTGGCTAAGTTGATTTGAGGTCTCTGGCCATTGCCAAAGGTTGAGAGAAATCCTATGTTGACGATATCGTATTTTCTTGTGGCACAAGTTTCTGTTAGGCTGCCCTCGTTGTCACCTTGTCCCCAATAAACCACAAGGAGTCCAGCATCTGATACAGAAACCAAGGCAAGCAGCCCCAGTAGGCCAAATAGGATTTGAGAAATTTTGCTGGCCATGCTATGTAGTAAACAAATGTACTAGCTAGCCTAAGGATGATGAGCTTGATAGCAAGAGCTACCATGGACAAACTTATTTATAGAGAAATTGAATCTTTAAATCCCAGAGATATTTGAATGCCGTGCACTTCCTACTTACCTAAAAGTCATAGTACTCTTGTGGTTCTGGACATGGTTTTCTCCTTGACTTGAGGTCAATTCGACAGTAGTACTAGCAACTTGATGAAAGAAGACAACGGTAGGAAATTTTTTACTCATTTGTCATATACACAGCTTATTGAGTAAAATATAAAGTGCCAATTAGTGATTACAGGCTACATTAAGCTATTTGCATGTGGAAACACTGTGCCTCATTCTGACTTTTATTCATCTCCTTGTCTACCCTTTGAATGGTTTCAAATTTTGATTACTGAACTTTTGGCAATGAGGGAAGCACTTGATTTATTTTTTTTAGAAATTGGTATTTCTAGGAGGGTTATAGGGACTGATGCTAAACAGGCGGTGGATTTGCTTAGAAAGGGTTCTGATCTTCTACATTTTCCTGTACATGAGTCACCTCGTCACGCTTTATGTCTTTGATGATTTTGTTTTTTGTAGTTTGGATGGAGGAAGGACCATCGTGGCTACTCTTTTGATTCAGCATGACGTTATTTCTTTCTTCCTATTCTAAAATGATAATTTTATAATTTTTCTTCAAAAAATCACTAGTACAGTTAGATATTATTCATCAAGCCCATCGAGCCCATTAGAAGCCCAATGCAGGACCAACCCAAGGTCAGAAGAACTTCAAACAGGAACAAAAAGGCCCAAACATGACCACCCCACAGCCCTCAATTATCTTCACGGCACTCTCATTGTTTTTTCTTTTCTTATCTTTCAATCCTAGTTTTTCATTTCAACACATACCACATCAATCTACAAATAAAGATTAAAAAAATTAAAGTTTTATTTATATTTTAAAAATTAAATTAAAAGATAAATCGATGTGACATATTTCTATTAATTAGATATTAGAATGAAAGGTTAAAATTAAAAAATAAAGAGGGACAAGGAGAGAAAAAACAAAAAGAGAATCTTGGTACATTGTCTTCTAGGTGATCTTGGCTTTCTTATTAATCCAAATTAAAAATTAGACTAATTAATTTGTTATCCACAGGTAATTTCGGCCCAACATTAGATAGGATCCTGGGAGTAATTTAGGTAGTGATCTTACACGTTGTTGATAATAACAACGCAGTGCTGGCCCAAGTAGTGGTCTGAACCACCCTCGCTACGTATAAAAGCCCAATCCAAGACAAAAGCCCACGCCGTCTTCATTAAGCGTCGGTGCCTCGCGGTCTCCTTCTTCCCCCTCCCCGCTGCTCGTCGAACCTCTATATTTGTTGTTCAGAACACCTCTCTCTCTCTCTCTCTCTCTCTCTCTCTCTCTCTCTATCTCAACCTGTAGCCTTCTCCTTTTTCCAGCGTTTCTGGTGTTTTAGAACAGTTCAAGCTTTTACTTCTTAGTCGAAGAGATGGGGAGGGCAAAGAAAGGCCCTAAATTTGCAGTCATGAAGAAGGTCGTCACTTCGAAAGCCATTAAAAGTATGCTTTTTATTTTATTTTCTTATCCATGCTCTCTACTTCCTTGTACTATTTATTTATTTTAATAATTACGTTATTTATTTTGTATAATATTTTGTATTCAGCTACAAGCAGGAGGTTTTGAACCCAAATAAGAAGGATCTCCGCAAGGATAAGCTCCCAAGAAACGTGTAAGCCTCTAATGAAGTTATGATTTAATTATGTTGTTTTTATATATTTTTTTAATGGGAAATATTAAAGCTTCTAAATTGCGATGCGATTGTATTTTGTGAATATTAGGCCCAATGTTTCTTCTGCGCTTTTCTTCAAACATAACACTGCATTGGGACCGCCATATCGGGTTTTGGTTGATACCAACTTCATCAACTTCTCCATCCAGAATAAAGTGAGTGTTCAACGAGGTTGTCATGTCTTTTGGAGCTTTTAAACAGGCAATTTGAGTATTTAGTTTTGTTATTGTTGGTTTAGTTCAAATTGCAGACCAACGATTCTATTTTTTTTTTTTTTTTTTTTAGCTATGAGTTTAACCTATCATTTATTTTCATGTATGATTTTATTTATTTTTGTTCCTTACAGAGTGGTTATTGTAATTGATTCTTCATTATTTTTGGGTTACTTTGTATCACACGTGTCAAAAGGAGAAATCCTTTTATAAACTTTAAACATACTTCTTCATAGTAACTTATCCAATTCCCTTGTTTATTTTGCAGTTGGATCTGGAGAAGGGTATGATGGACTGCTTATATGCGAAATGTGAGTTTTGACACTTCTGTTTCTTCACTTGTTCAGTCCTCCTTGTTTGGTTTTGGGTTTTATTGTGAAAATTCTTAACATTAACAAGAGTTCTTATATCTAATTGTCAGCCTTCACATGTGATTTAACTGTAGCTATGTTATTGAAGTCAAAATTTGGTTATTTTTCTTGTGTTTAATTCAAGTTTTCCACCTGTTGGAGTTATAGGTACTCCTTGCATCACAGACTGTGTAATGGCGGAACTTGAGAAGCTAGGTCAAAAGTACCGTGTGGCTCTGCGGTATGTTTCCATGTTGTATAGTTTCTTATATTTCATGCTTAAAACATTTACTGGATGCATATGCGCCTGCATTGCTTTCCAGCATCCTTTGCTTCCCAAAGTCAGCTTTGATGTTTAATATTATTTTCTTCAATTGGTAAAAGATTGATTTGTAATAAAGGGAATTGATCATTCTCTTTCTACTTTTGACAGGATTGCTAAGGATCCTCGTTTTGAGAGATTACCCTGCATTCACAAGGGAACCTATGCTGATGACTGTATTGTCGATAGAGTTACACAGGTATGATCTAAACCTGTCAACACTATTTTGTTATATTCTTGTTTGATATTTTGAGTCTAGAGGTATCAATTATAATACCATCCTATATTGGGCTGTTAAACCTCTGATTTAGTATGTTACCTAGGCTAAAATCCACTTTCATTGTATGATAGGCTGTCATCTTGTGTCATTGCAAGATTTAGTTTTAGCAACTGCTTAAGCTTTCAGTCTGTTCCAATTAAAATAGAAGAGGCTGAAAAATATATCCCATAAGACCCTCATGAGAAGTACTGGGATGTACATGTTGTTTAGTCATCATTATGCTGGACTCTTGACAACTTTCTCAATCAGTTGTCTTTCTGTTGTAGTTACATTTATACAAAGTCAGATTCAATTTTCATTCTTTTCCGTAAGATGTAGCTCTCAATCACTGAATCAAATGACTGCTTTAATGTTACTATTTAGGACAAAATCTAATCTATGGGCTCACTGTGGCCTTTGAAAGATAAAACTGGTACTGTAGATAATAACTGAATTAGTCCATCAATATGAATTGGATTTTTCTATAGCATAATATAATTGAATCATGTAAAAGTTTTTAATGTTAAGTAGCAGCCAAGTTAATATTTTGAATGTACGTCATTGCTGCTGATTAAGTTTCTCTTTGTTTTGACATTCTTACCATTTTTGTGAAAACAGCATAAATGTTATATTGTTGCTACATGCGATCGAGATTTGAAGCGAAGAATTCGAAAGGTGTGATATTGAGCTAGTAGTCGTTAATAACTACTTATCATGTGATATCATGACCTAAATATATAGATTCGTTGACTGGCAGATCGCTGGTGTGCCAATCATGTACATTACTCAGCACAAATATTCGATTGAGAGATTGCCAGAAGCAACAATTGGTGGAGGTAGGCTCGATAGTGTCAAGCTTTAAATCATATTGTTAATCAGAACTTTGTAGTTTTCTTAGCTTAAAAGGTTTTCAGAACTAACCAAGACTAGTAGTAGATCATGGTGTCTCCGAACGATTTACTCATTTACATAAATTTGTTGTGTTGTGCAGCTCCAAGAATTTAAAAGGATGGGATGTGATCCAGCTCACTGAAGCGAATTTCGTCCCTTGGTAAAATTTTGAGAAGGGGATTGTCGAGAGTGTTTTTCCTTTTTGCTTCAATTTTGAAATGAGAGAGTCAACAAGTAGCTATTCTGTAACAGTAGATTTTCCTGTTTCACTTTTGTGTTGGCTTTATTATATGACGTTTAATGTTTATCCAATTCATATATAATACCATTCTCCTATTTTATATTTTCACGTGAAAAAATTCAAGCAATATTACGGTGTTTTTTTTTTTTTTTAATGACTAAAGTTTTAGCTATTTCGTGAAGCAAGATTTAGGGAGTTGCAGTGGATTTTGAGTCCACGCCAAATTCTTGAGTAGAAGCCCATTCCAACGCCTGAGTTTCTGCATCATGAGGTGAAGGGCTCTTTTAAGACTGAGTGGCTAAAAAAAGCAGGTTTCCTCCATTATTTTGGGGCTGCCATTCCTGCAGCACATCCTTCTTCCTTAAAAGCAGCATCTACATTTATTTTTAACCAACCCAGAGGCTGTCTTCCAATACTGGGACGATGGTGTTTCCAAAGAGCTAGAAGGATTATCAGGACATTTTTTCAAAACAGAGCAATAATCGCCAGCATAAATATTGAACTTCTTGAGGGCTCCCCTAATATTTTGTTGCCCCTTGAACAGAAGCAAATAGGGTAGAAATATGTTGTAAATCGCTATCGGTACCTCCATTACTAGTAGGATTTAAGCAAATCTCCACCATTTGGTGAATATCCTATATATTAAAACAATCAGTTCTGCTCTCCCAAAATGACATTGGTAGAAAAGGTGGAAACTGAACTCTGATTCATTGTCACAGAGGGCGCATTGTAAATCTCTACCATGCGTTAACTCTTTCTCTTGTCGGTAACACCTCAGCTAGCATTCTCCAAAGGTGGTGTTTCAGTCCTTCATGCAGGCTGCTTTTCCACAATTTCTTCCAAATTGCCCCATTTTCCATATTGAAACCACAACTATCAGCCACAAGACAACAATCTTTAACAGAAAAGATACCTTAACTCTGGTATTAGCCAATGCTAATATATTTACTAAATGTATCGTCGGACCTTAAAGTTGAACTTAACTACGTTGCTACCAAAAAAAAAAAACAAGAAGGTAAAATTAATAAATTTTTGGTGCTTGAATCTGTAAATGTTAACATTTAAAATAAAATTACTGAATCTCTTTCTTTTCTTTTTTCCTTTTTTCCCAAAAAAAAATAAGAAAAAATCAATTGCTATAATTAACGAAACTAGGAGAAGATAGAAAAGCAATGAAAAGAACATTTTTTGTACAATTTCCGGTATTCATCAGCTAATCAATAACCAGAGGGATGCACATTTACATACAAAACCCTCACATACAGACTATAATCCTATGCATCCTTCCTCGCAAAAATTACAAAAATGAAAAAATGAATTTGAAAAAAAATAAAAAAGAAGAAAGAATTATCAAATGAGCTTTCTACCTTAGATGGCCAAATCCCATGCCATTAGTTTCACATTCAAACTCCTGTAACTAGTGTTGCGTTTGAATTTTCTGTTTCCTCTGGTGGGGGCTTCACATACTTTCCTATTACTTTCTGGCGATTCCGGCGCCTCATTCTGCCCAATTTTTCCCTGCTTTTTGCTTCCTCTTCTCCTTCTGCTGATGTCTTAAGTTCTCTCTCTCTCATATATGCCATGCCAAAAACCTCGCCTGTTGATGGCCACAACCACCGTCTTTTGGGTTGATCTGAATCTGCTTCCTCAGCCAAGTCCTCATCCATGTTCTTCAGGGTTGGGTATGAGAACCATTTAATCCAGGTTTGACCTCTCCGACTCTTGAACCTGTGTTGTTCTTGCATTAAACCAGTCTCAGGGTTCACATATACCATTAAGCCTGGCACTGTGGTACGCCCAGACATTAATAAGTAGTTCAAGAAGGCGTGAGTAACAATGCTTGTCCTGCAATAAAACGCAACTCTCAAGCCATTACTATAAATCAAATCATTAACCAGAATTTCAGTTATGTGGATCTTAGTGAAACCCCAATCAGGACAAAGGCAAGTCTCTTTTTAACAGAAAACCAATCTATCTAGAAGTAACTTACTTTTGATAGACTAAGATAACAGTGTCCGCTTGAGTGGTGTTCTTCATACATTTGTGCATCCAATGCATCCACAAACATTCTGCAAATGGACCATTTTTATAAATAATATAACAAATACAGAAATTTTTATAAGATCTTCTCGTTGGATGAAATAAGCCCAAAGTGTCGACACATTGAAGCCAGTAGTTCAATCTATCATACCTGGAAAACATTACAAACTCCAGGAAAGACCTCGTTGGCAAAGCCCAGCTATGCATCACAGACCATGTGTCCCCATCTACAGGCATGGGTGGTAACGATTCAAATCATGCTTTAAGCCATACATCCTCTTAAAAGCCTCAGAGAAAGCAAACCTTCAATTAATTAAAAAGTGGAAAAATCAGTTAAAAGGTACATGTATACGGTGCACAACACAGACAATGGATATATAAGTATGTTCCGAGCATTCACTCGTAATAATAATAATCATGCATCATGACTATGACTTACTTGCAATTTCCAGCATTTAGTGCATCACAGAATGACCAAAAATCTTGTTTCAAAGGATTTCGCAGATCCATGTCCATCCGCACCCAAAAGTAGAGTGCATCCCCATGCCTTTGAGCTTGAATAGCATCTAATAATGCATTTTCAGCAATTGAGATAACGATGCCTGCTTGAACACCCCATGTTACATAAGGCACAAAGATATAGGTAAAAATCTGTTTTTTCTTCTCTTTTTCATTAATTTGTTTTTCTGGGTCTTCCTCTCTTCTTTTATTTCCTTTTGAAAATTGAGAGCCTAAAATACCAAAAGAAAATAGGAAAGATGCAAAGTATATCCAGGCGATCCTTTACCAAAACTTTCAAAAGAAATACTTAATTGTCGTCACTATTTTGTTACATGTTCCTTTCAAAACTTGACTTTCAGAAACATAACTTATCATATAATAATTGTAGAGTTCAGAACTAACAATAGGATGTTCTAGATATCATATGCATAAACAAAAGATATTCTGCCACCCAAAAAGATTTTCGAACATGCCACATATATAAGGCTAATATTGCCTACTGTTCAATTTCCAACAAGAACAATATGACTGAACATAGATGTAAACTGACCAGGAACTGGTAATTGGAATTCTTTTTAAAAATATATCATTTCTAGTTAGGGGAATGAAAAACAGTACTAGAAATAAGCATTTGGAAAATGCAGAATGAACAATGATTCCATACCTTCCTTGCAGTTGCTCTCCAAGATCCAAATCCTATCCAAGCATTTTTGTGCATACGGTCTATCCGGTTTGCAATTGCAAAAAGGCTCCATATTCACCAAGTATATCCCGATAGTAAGGGTTATTAAGAAGCGGAAGGAGAAGGTGCATCAACATCATCTGCCCCACGTCTTCGACCTTTGCTGGACTAAATAAATCCAATCATGCACCAAAATCAGATAGCATGTTTGATAGATACCCAGGAAAAATAAAGACAGAAAAAGGAAAAATATAATAAACAAGTAAGAAGGTACCAAGTTGAATTCTTATAGAATGGCATAAGTCATAGGGCCTCTGGTGAACAATGAGAAAGATAGGCAGGGGAAAGGTCTGAGAAAATAAGAACACTATGGATTTTTCTAAACTGCCAGTTTCAGACATCGACTTATTTTTGGCGAAATATATGAATTGTATACGTATGCATGCATATTAGTGTGTGATTCACAACTGAGTTTATAGGTAAAGAATCTGAAAAGATGTAGGAACATGTGAGACAACTTACCAACCCAATTCCTCGATAAAGAGAAGTGCGGTGCAGGAAAGGCCAGGTCCCTTCACCCAAGTAAGGTTCATAAATGCACAATGGTTGGCCTGTCCTTTCAAGCTCCCCTTCATCCCTTTCATGCAAATCATTCTTAGTCCGGTCGGCCCTTTTTGCATTTCGATATACATCCTCCCATGTTGCATGATATTGATCAGTTCTATCCTTTAACTGCAGCAAATTTCAAAGATGGTATTTTAAACAAATGGTCAACATTAAACAAAGGAGGCACTGGAATTTCAATAAATATCCTTTAGGAAACATATAATATCTTCCCACCAGCTCCATTACCTCTTCTTCCTCTCTTCTTTTTCTGGCATTAGCAATCTCAATGTGTTTTTGTTCCTCCCATATGCTGTATATAAATGAATCATTAAATGCAGTTATAGCACCAAATCTCCCTCGTTGAGTATGGTTCCACTGCTCCTCTAAATTATCCAAAATGTGCTGCTTCTCAAAGTTTTATTGAAGTACGTAAAATTTGATACCGATTCAAACAAATTCCACTGCCATTTTTCTTTCATATTGAGAGGGACTTCTGTGGCATCCTTAGGTGGTGCAACTTCTGATGGGAACCTGAAGACATTTTCAAGAAGCAAAGCATATCCCTCAACACTTTCCAATGCCATCAGGTTTTTGCAGTAACTCTTCCCATTGAAACCATATTGCGGGCTAGAGATGATAGTTTTCCCTTTGAGATCACTTGCATAACAATTTGCGAGAGAACTCTAATATCCTCCTTTGGAAAAAGGTAGCCATTCACTCGGTCATCAACCTAATTGTTATTGTCAATACAAGTTAGTAGTTCCCATAAAAATAATCTATGTAACATAAGCATAAAATATAGAAGATAATGTGAAACATGTATCATGTGAACTTATGTGCAGCTCAGTATGTGTTTCAAGACAGAAGTATTAAGAAGCATACATATTTCCTGATCATGGAGAGATTGGGGGCTATGATTGGTTTCCCAAGGCACATGGCTTTGATCAAAATGTCAGGAAAGGATTGTTCTTCAAGGAGCGATCCATATACTACAACATCAGAGGTAGTTATAACACTGTCTGCATCTGCATCAATTGAGACATGCTTCACAAGGCCATCTGGGTACTTCAAATTAAGAGCCATGGCCTAAGATAAACCAGATTATTAGATAGAGAAGAATAACTTCAATGAACAAACAACTTGACGAGGGATTCCATGAATTCGTACCTCCACAGCCGAACTGTAATTACTTGCTAAGTCCCCACTTAGAACAATGATTTTTAGACGAGAAGAATTATTATCTAATGAAAACTCCTCAAGAAGTGGTAATAAAGCCCGTAGAACAATGGAATGCTCCAGCCACAGACCCCGGTACAAAAATTCACTCCCAACAATTGTAATAACAACATCTTCAGGACCACATCCCACTTTGCCACGCAGATAATCTTTGTCTAAGGCCATTAGAGTTTCTGTCTTCCATGCTTCAGCAGGAGAACCAGGAATAACAAAAAAGTTTCCGGCGTCAAATGTGGAGTAAAGCATCTGTGGCAATAAATCAAATCACTAGAAATAAGCTCTAACTTTAACACCCACATAGAGAGCAAAAGTACTATATCATAGTCACAACTGTCTGACCCATACATAGGTATTATGTTTTCTCCCGACCAAATAATTTTAACTGAATAGAAGTCACTCTTACCAAATAGTCCCTCTTTCCTAATCAATAATGCTTTTATCACATAGAAAAACTCATTCCTACAATTCTGTGTATGTTACAAAAAAGGCAATCTAACTGAACCAGTAAATCACCCTCTAAATGCGAGCAATATCTTCAATAAGACTCATAAAATGTAGAAAGTATCTATGAGAAAGATTTCTGCTTATATTACCGGGAGAACATAGTTTGGGAAGACAACAACAGTAGAACGGTTGAAGACTCTTTTCCAATCATTTAAAAGCTCAATCTGCCTATTTGAAGTATATTTTCTTGAACGAGTAGCTAGTGCTCTTTCATGGATAGTCCATATAAGAGGTACAGATTTGAAAGGTTCCTGCAAAAGCTGTAACAAGCAAAATCATTCATTTTAATTGATAAGAAACTTTTATGGCAAGCACCTCAAAGCATCAATTAACATAATGAACTCAGAGATGAAAACCAAATAGGAGTTCCAATAAGCACAATTAATCAGAACTGCAGCATGGTAAGGAAAAAGAGTGTATAATTAAAGAAATAGTAAAAAAAGGAAAAATAAATAATTAACCTTTAAGAGATAAATAATTAGTGTAATCCATTCTCCAGAAAAAGAAATTAAGAGTTTTAGTACAGAAGCTTCCATACAATGCTTGATGGCCACAACAAGTTTCTAATACTATTCCACCACTAGAAACTTGTAGGTATCTAACAGTTCACTTTCCCCAGTAAGTTAGTAACCACTTTCTCACCCTGCATATTCTCTCCACAATATAAATATTTTTCAAAGTGTGACTCATGAAGTTAGTCTCCCATGACCTACACTAAAGAAAGTTTCTTATGGACCCATATTTAGTGTTATTTTGATATTTTTTTCACATTTCCAATTTAAACCTTCCTTTTACAGTGCAGAGTTACACACCTATACACTTTAGCTCTCAGGAGGATTTCATCCTTTTAAATATACATAAATACATACATATATATATATATATATAAAGAAATCTATAAACCTCTCCAGCTAAAATAGTTTTGCACAATTAATTTCTCTTAACAAAAGGAGTCTATGAAAATATAAATTCAGTGACAGCATAAGAGGATGTTAACAGCAAGTTACATAAATACACTAAACCTTACCAGGAAAATATACCCTTTGCTTCAAGAGAATTCACAAGTATGCCATCATAGCTGAAAAAGTGTACATATTAATTAGATATGAGCACAATTCAACATAAATAATGAGGTGAGATGATCCTCGACATTGTTGAATTCATAAACTAAGGCAACAAGTTCATGATGAAATGTAAATTAAGCAATACAAGCATACTTTAGCCAGTCTACAGTAATATCAGCCTCATCACAGGTTTGAACAATGCTGACTGGAACTCCTAAATATCTCCAAACATTATGTACAGGGCCATCTTCAAGTGAGTAAACCTGCAATATTGTAAAGAAATTATGCAAATAAGATTATATTGATCTCCTCCTGTACCAAGAGTCTAAAAAATTCAGCATATAACAAATAATTTACTCAATTCAAGTGATGCCGTGTATCTAGCACTGCCTAAAGAAGATATTTTGTAGAACTATCTACCCACTTTAATTAGTGGCAAGTGACGACAAACAGAACAAAATATAATGCATATTGAGGCTATGAACTGAAGCACTACAGAAAGCTAGATGTTGATTATCCTAGCCATAGCAAAGAATCAAAGATGATAGTTCAAGTCCATGCATGTCATGCATTGGCATGTTTTACATTTTATCATCTTGATTGAATCTTTTGAAGAGGAACTTTACTTTCATCGCTGCCCAAACATGATATTTTCTAGAACTTTTAATAAATTAAAGATAGATAATAAAATCAAAATGTTATCAGAACTCTTATTTGTACCACCAACATTGTTCTTTAGAATTAGAAATTAATGCTTCCTGCAACAAGATAAAAGGTGTGCCATGCCTCCCCACGTCTCACCCTGGAGCTCCCTAATCTAAGATGCTGATGTGAAGTCAACAAGGAAAAACGCCTTTGTATATAGCAACGAAATTTAAAACAAGCAGCGATAAAAGAAGATAAATATAAACGTAAAATCACCTGAATTACATAGCCAATCTCCCGCAATGCAGCTGCAATTGTCACCATCAGTAATTGTTGTGAATCAATTAATAGATCTGCAAAACCTTCAAACAAAAATGAAGTCAAACTAATAGTAACGCAGTAACAAAATGCAGCTAACAACAAACTCATCGCTGAAAACAAATATTAAGTCAAACAAAACCCATAACTCAGCATTGTTTGATAATCCAATACATTACCAGCATATCTAGTCCGGAATAAAATGCAACATAAGAAAAATCCGTGAGTAGAGAATTGTTTAGAAGTAGGAAAAGAGTTGAATGTCTACCAGTGCAAGCTGGGGACTCCTGTTCCCGGAACGTTGTCGTGTCCTGTTGAAAGCATAGGAAAAATTAGACCCTCTAGCTTCTTTGTGGAATTTCGCCAAAAGCTTTGAAGGCTCAAATCTAATGTCATCGCCGAAATCCAAAAGACCAAACTCCTTAAAAACACAAATTCATTTGAACTGAATTTTGCATCTCTCACTGCATTCCCTGACTTTTCAATCATTGAACCAGGTAAAAACATCTGGAAAAGCACCACGAAAAATAGGAATACTGCCACTGTACAAATCCATTGGAGATAATCTAGCTTCCTGAGGAAAAAAAACCTCGAAAGCCTCGATCTCTGTCTCTGGAGAAATGGGTGTCTCTCAGCTCTACCAGTTGAAGATGAAGAGCGAAGAAGAGGGTCCCTCTTCAATGTAGCCCCACTTTCCAAAGAACCCATTTTAGCTTGCCATCAACTTACAGTGAAAACACCTCCAAATTTGATTCAGCTACATCAAAATCAGATCAAATGAACCCGACCCAGAAAGCAACATTCAGAGTTTATTTATGGGGGTTTCTGTCAGATAGAGCGTTTTTCCTGCAGGATGCTCGTGAACAGAAAGAGTAAAAGTAAGGTCAGAGAAGGTCTTTTGAGGGTGAGAGATGGCAGAGGAGGTGAGAGAGTGATGTTGGACGTGGACTACTGGTATAGATTTTCAGAGATCCGTATTGACGAAATAATCGGACTCAAAACGAGTTATTTGTGATTTCTGGAAAAATGATAAAATCCAGAGAGCCACACAATGATCGGTTGTGAGCTCCAGAGAATCTAATATCCTTGTTTTTAGATGAATTGTCCGACTGCTAGACACCTTCAATTCAACGACAATTTCAACTTTTTTTGTGAATTTATTTTTTGGCCCCGATTCAAATAATCTATTTTGCATTAATTAAATTAATCAAAGTTGTTAATTTTATAGTAAGATTTCATCCAAATTATTATTTAGCTTTTATATATATATATATATATATATATATATATTGTTAAAAAATTACTTTTTAAATATTATGTAAAATTTGCCTAATGAATTGTCTCTATCTTAGAGGTTTAGCAAAGTATTATATATATATATATATATATATATATCCACTCAATAAATATCACTGGCATATTTAATGAACTTGGCTGCAGGCAAGTAAACTTAGTGAAGTAAACTTAATTGCTTGATATTGAACTGTTTTACATGTTGGACAACTATAAGTAAGCTGTCAAATACGCAAAGCTTATCAAAAACAGCTCGTGCATACGACACTCACAAAATTCCATTCGAGAAAAGGTTATTTTATATCAAAAAATATTTAAGATAATTCAACAAACTTTATGTTACACTAAATCTTATGTTTCTTTTGTTAGATTGACTTAAAACATGTATGTATCAAAAGGATTATTAAAACTAATTATTCTAAAAACAAAGTATTCACGAAATTTATATGACTAATGAAACTGAATCTTATACCCAATTTTTTTTGGAGTAAACCGTCATGTTTTTGGGGGCATGAACCATCCCTAATTATTATTATTTTCATAACTAGTACTCCTTGACTATACGCAGTTACGTTTGACCCGTTTGGTATTGCCGACATTTTTATTTAGTTATTATATTGTAAGTTGCCACCACACAAGCACCAAGCGTTTGTAGTCCAACGGTTAGGATAATTGCCTTCCAAGCAATAGACCCGGGTTCGACTCCCGGCAAACGCACTGTGTTTTTAACATTTTCATAGCAGAGTTTTTTCTCTGACATTTTTATTCATTTATGTCACTAAATCCAGTTTATTATCATTTGGTAGTTATAACATACAGAGGAACTTTCCAAGTTTAATCCAGTTTATAAACATACAGCTATATTTTTTTTAATTTTTCTTTACATTTATAATAAAATAAGAAATCTAACAAACTCTATCTACCTCTTAAATTGAGTAAATTATACACAACTCATCAGAAAAAAAAATTCAAAAATAAAAAACAAACACGTTCCGAACGGATAGTTAGTAGTTATAAACATACAGTGGAACTTTCCAAGTTCATGTACTTACATTAAGGTATTTGCCTTTTGCGTATTTGAATATATCACCCCCAAATATATGGGGCGGTTAAATAGTAATAATCTATTTAGCGAAGTTTATCGTTACACCTTAAGTATGGCTCTCACACCGTTTGAGGAGAACAACGTTTCTGAACTGATAATAGAGGCTCAACGAAAGAAGAAGGAACTCTTAGTAAAATATTCAAATAAGGTATTTGATATAACTGGTACATCTAATAGACACAGAGAAAAATGGCTGAAAATTTCCTGCCCCCTTCATGGTTTTTTTCCATTGTTGAAGTGATAATCTCAGTTGCTCTTCTATAGCCTTTGTTAAAGCGGCCATCGGACAGGAAGGTCAAGCAAATTTGAAAGAAAATGCGGTCTTCCACAGGTCCGCATGCATAGGAAGGATTATATCTACAAGGTCTCTCAATCTCGTAATCTGCCAAGAGGAGACTCGAGGCATGATCATCTACCAACCAGAGGCCATTGTCCTGGAAGCGTTTTATCTTCCTCTCAAATCCTGTAATATAATTGTTATGGATTATAACGGTCATGCCCTTAGTTTCCTGCACCCATGTCTGGTTCTTAAAGTATAATCCTCCAGTTGGAAATGCTGCCTGGGGTAGCAGGTAAAGATCCACCTGTGCAAAAATCAACAGAAACAATATATATCAAGCCCCTGTGTGCACAGCATTTGTTTGGCCTCAGACTGATTAAGAACATGATATAGGAGACTATCAAGCCAAATTTCAAAATATTTAAGCATTTGAACACCATGAAGAGCCACAACAAGACCAAGTCTCCTCCAAAACAAACTCTATTAAATTGTGTGAACAGCCTGACACATAAGTTACTTGATTATTCCTTTTACTCCATTTCAGATTATACATGCTATATTACTATCAATGCCAAAGTTTATAATTTGTTAGTAAGTGACCTTGACTATGTAGTTAACATATATAGGGAGAAAGAGGTCAAGACCAAATAGATGAGAATGCAAAGATCACAAACCTCGCCAGCAGTTTTGTTTAATGCCCAGTTAAAAGCAGGCTGATCATTTGATTTCTTAGCCTTGGACCATGGCTGTGCTTGAAGTTCCTCAATCCACTTCTTCATAACTAGTTTTGCTCCATTTGTGGGGCGCAGGAAAATCATGCAACTGCATATGTAAGTGCGTCCCTTCTTTCCAGGAGGTGGCAAATCATGAGAGTGGTTCAGAGGTTTCACCTAGATACCAACACAAAACAACTAACTTTTATGGACATGGCACGAAACAAGCAGTCATTTATGCATAAATGGGCAAAATGCACAATTGGAAATTAACCATTCCCATAAGGGTTAAAGCCATATCGACCTTCTCTAACAATCATTTACGTGATACTAAATAGTTCAGTCAGCATGAAATTTCAAGCATATGTTTGTACACTACAATTTCAGCATTATCTGAACATATTCACCCTATTTCCACAGATAGCACACATCAATAGCTTAAACCAAAACTGGTGTACTTACTTGAGCCATATCATCTGTAAAGTACACATCATGATTCCCTTCAAGATAAGGAAATGGATCCGCCAACCAGACCATATCAACATCATTGTACATAACGTTGTAACCAAGCTCCAGAATATGCAGTAGGTGGCGTGGCCTTCGGGAAGTAAAGTTGAAAAATCCCTATACAGATATGGAAAACGAATCAGTAGAAGTTCCAATAAGCAATAAGTCAATAATTTCATTTTAACTTTATTAGGATTTTGAAAATGAACCAAGTGAAAAAATAAAATAAAATAAAATCAGTTTAAAAGCCATGTCAAACTCTTTCAAGTTGATTTTGAGGCTAGCTTATAACAAGTTCAAGTGATAAAGGCGGTATGGACTAGTTCAAGTACTAATATACAGTTCAATAACAAGTCTAAACTCACATACTATATACCAACATAAGCAAACAGCTATACAAAAGCATTATATCACGCCAATTCTGCTTCCAAGTACTTACAAACATTCAGATAAGAAGGGCAAGCTTAAAGTTGACCATTTTACTAATAGAGCATAAACAAACCCACTAAAATGAATAATTATACCTGAGAGCCAAACTTATGGGCAGTTTGAGCATCGGGTGCGGGCGGGACGAGCACCGCATGGCCAGGCCAGCGCTCATTCACCGTATAGAGCGTGGCATAGTCCTCGGCGATCACAAGCACCTTATCCTGATGCTTCTGCCTAGAAATGCTAATCAACCAGTTGTTCAGGAACGGCAAATAAGGCTGGCTCACAGCGCAGACGATGACAGTCCCGTTCTTGGCCACGAAAGACGCGGCTTGGGCCAGTGTGTAATCACGCCACTTTGTAATTGACGGCTTGGTGAGTGAGAAAAGTCCTCGGCGTGCCCACCCATGGCGAAAAACCCCAAGGACGATAAGGAGAAATAGCAAAACTATAACGGTGACTGGGCTGAAAATCGAAAAGGATCTTTGGGAAGTTGATGAGGAGCGAGAGGATACTGAATATGGATCTGAGAATGAGCTGTGAGTGGGTCTTTGGTGCAAGAATGATGACATTGTTTCTAACGGTAGATGAAGAATCAATCAAAACTGGAAAGGAATAAAAAAGCAGTATAATCCTAAAACCAACAATTGGAAACTGAATTACGCCTAAAATTCAGAGATGGGTCTTTGAGAAATCGTTAGAGACTCAAGAGCATAAACATTTAGAAGAGAACTATATATACGCATCTCGGAGGCCAAACCACAAAATCTCTGTTCAACAACTGGAGGGATAAAAATCAGGCTATAAAATTTACAAGTGAAATTCAACTCACAATGGAAACGGAAAACTGTATAAACTGTGTGCACTTTTGGAGTGAAGAGCTGAAAATTGGGCCTCAAATATTTGAGATCGGATCTCCGTTTCGGTGTTGGGGAGGGGTGTTCCAGTGTTTCGCAACAACACAAGGGAACTTAAAGTCGGCATATCGAACGGCTTAGAAGTTGGCGTAGTAATTTCCCTTGCAGTTTCCGGGTTTTGAGGTCGGATCTATCGGGCACGGGTTGATCCATGGTGCAAGTGTCAACAGAATGACTCCTTGCAGTCATTTTAACTCGTGAAGTCACTCAAGAAAGACTCTGATTTTCGACGTAGGACAGTTGCAGAAAGAGAGATTAAGGTGAGAATTGAGAGAAAAGGGAGGAATTGAGAAGAGTTGAGAGAGATAATCAATGTATTCAGTATTCGATAATACAATCAGGGTTTAGAGAGCCCTATTTATAATAAATCAACCAATTAGAATTAAAAATTAAAGGCTTATTTGATAATACAGTTAATTTTTTAAGTTATATATAATTTAATTAGTTTAGAATTGTTTGAAATTTATTAAATATTAGTTAGATTAAAAAATAAAAATATTTTTATATTTTTATTTTTTTATATTTTATTATAACTAATATTTAACAAACTCCAACCACCTTCTGACTAAATAAATTATATATAATTTAAAAAAAAAGACCAAAAGTAAAAATAAAAAATAATTGTTATCAAACACAATCTAAGTTAATAGGCAATCTAATGATTTAAGGAAACTAATTTAAAAGCCTAATTAAACTAAATAATAATTTTATAATAATCCTATTATTCGCTTCTTTTATCCATTTTCCATACTTCCCATAAAAATAAGTAGTTTTAGTAAATAATTTCAATTTTCAACGAAAACTTCACTCATCTCATACCATGCTAATAAGTAGTAGGTGAAAAAATTTACCAACTAAGAGTTTTAAACTGATTTTTTAAATGAAAAGTATTTTTTCAAAAAAACAATTTGAAATATATTTGTAAAAAAATTATAAAGCACCTTTTTTATAAAAAAAAAAGCACTGTAAGTGCTTTTTGAGAAGACTGATAAGATCTTTTTAAAAAGTATTTTTAAAATGTGAAATATTTTAAAGTATTTTTTATAGTTTCCACCAAACATAAACTGTTTTATTATTAATGCTTTTTAACTAAAGTGCTTAAATAAAAAACGCTTTTGAAAAAAATACTATTTACATAAGCAGTTCCAAACGGGGCATAATATTATTGGTATTAACTATATGGTTTCCTCCTTCATATTAAAACTACATAGGCATTGTATATGTTGAAGACCACCGTCAATAAGCATTAAAACATAAACCATTTTCATAAAAACAAAACATATTTTTACACATAAATGTAGTTGAACAATGATACTGAGAAGGCATATTAACAGACACTAAAGCTTCTGCACAAAGAAAACTGATTCAATGAACACAGCGAGCAGAAAATCCCTAACCATCTTCACAACAGGACTTCTATGCCCAATTTTCATTATTAAGCAGCCAAATGGAAGGCCTGGAGAGTAAAAATATGATTGCCTTTCTCAGCAACTCAACCCACATACAGTGAGAGGTCTGCAGGATGCCATTTTTCAATTTGCTTTTACTAAGCTATCACGAGACAGGCCCAGCTCTCATCTTTCGTGTTTTCTGTTTGACAAAGAAAGCTGATAGCATACTTCTACTGCGAACAGGGACATGTACAATTTCCCGACGATTTTGGTTATCAAACGATCTGAATGCTGTCAAAGGTTTGGATCTTTCAACCAGGTCCTGCACATAAAAGACTTTACATAAGCTTTCAAGTTTCACCATACTATCAAAACAATCATGGAGGAAAACAAAAGCATAATAAGAGAAACAAACTTCCTATACATTAATTTCTACTCTGGAGAAACATAGCTATGACAATCAAAGTTTAGATTAGTCAACAATATTAATCAATTCAACAACTGTACAGTAAAACAAAAAGAACTCAAGTAAACAACAATCTAAGACAGTCCATTCTTTCTCAAGTTAATTGTATATCATGTACTTAAAAGTATTGAACATGCATGTAATTTTTGACTTTGAGATTACCCTGCGTGCAGCAATAATGTTTGCATAATTGCAGTAGAGCCAGGAACTCCACCTGATTGCTGAAGATGAGCAGCTGAGGATTTTGTTGGTATATTTTCTTCATTATCTAAATAACATGAGTTTCAAGCATCAAATATAATAATTTCTTTGGAAACCTTATCCATCTATAATCCATTCAAAACCACAGTAAGTTATCCAACAGGAGAATTCTCTGATTTGACATACCTAAAAGATGGAAAACGTCAGAAGTTTTACCAGGAACTTTTGTATCCTCAGTACTGCAAACATAAAAGGTCCACTAACCATTATGCTTAAAAGAATCAGGAGAAAGGGACAAACAAACAGAGAAGTTTTAACAACGAGAAGAACATCTGGAAGATCTTCTAATTTTTCAGTCACCTGGTTGGAGAATGTGAAGTTCCTTTCATAGTAGACGTTGTTTCTGATGCTAAGTGCCAGGAAAGAGATTTTGAGGCAGGGGAACCTAATATAACATGTTGGAGTAGCAAAAGACTCAATTTACCAATGTATGAGAAGAATACATGAAAACAAAATTTGTGAAGCACAGGAAAAAAATATAATTTCCCAACTAAGACTGGAACCTAATAACTTTTACAACGTGGAAACTACGTACTTGAAGGCTGCAGACGAGATCTAGCTTGAAAATAATGTTGCCTAGCATCAGTCTGTACGAGTGGACTGAAATGAACCTTCTTATTGACAGAATCTGTTCAATGGAGAAAAACATAAACATTATCTATAATAGACCTCTCTGCATCAGAAAGTAACTTCTTTAAGATGGCATAGTATTTAGCCTACTTGGTAAAACATAGTGCTTGTGATGTCTTGGAATGATTGCCAACAGCTGCTGCTGCCTGATACCTTCTTTTCCGTATACGTTTGGCATGTAAGAAGTTGCTAATATCAAAAGATCAAGTTTGTTAAGCTCCATGCTTTTGATATTGTTTATACGGTAATGTAGAATACCAAAAAATCACCTGATTCACACAAGTAACTTTAAGCTCCATGGTTGAAACATCTAATGTTTGCTGGTCAAGAAGGTCAGTTAACTTGTAAGCCACAGTGCCAAGGTGATCAACAGCATTGACAAGGGCTCGGACAGCATAATCTTTCAGGTTGTCCAGTACCCTAACACATAATTAATAAATTTAGAATAAGACTCATCAGACAAAGGATGCATGCATACCAAATGTAAATTCAAGAAATTTGGTGGTACTCCTATTCAACATAAGCATTGGTAGATATACATCTGAATAACTACTGGCTCTTATAACTCCACACATTTGTATGGCCACTATGCTCAACGCTATAGCAATATTTGTGGGTTATACATTTAAAAATGACTATCTAAAAAGTTTATTTTTATGACTTAGTATCTGTCTTAGAAGAAACATATTAAATGTAACGGACAGCCTTACATTTGTTTCTGCTCACTACGAAGATAAGACTTCTCACAATATTCTGCTGCAGAATAAAGTTGTGGCCTTAAGTTCTTCAGTTCCTGAAATAAACATGACATAAGGATGAGAAGCAAACCATGCAATGCAACATTTTTCTCATTAAAGAGCATAACCATGATTATGGAAAGAAAATAGTTTGTATGAACGGCAGGAAAATAAACTTCAATCAAAAGAAGATTGGCTGGAAGTATTGTTTCCATTTTTATTCACTCTAGATCTCTAGCATAACCTAAACTAAACACTAATCAACAGCCACCAAGGAATTAATGCCGAACGCAGAATACATATACATAGGCTCTTCACAGAATCACAATGTTGACCATATGAGAATATAAGGAACATCAGATATCATCCCAAGAATACATATACATAGGGTCTTCACAGAGTCACAATGTTGACCGTGTGAGAATATAAAGAACCTCAGATTATCATCCCAAGTACAGACATTAATTGCATACCATGCATTGCTGAAAAAATTTTAAAAACAAAACATACATGGTTCTCAGGATGAAATGGCTCAAATTAATGCTCTGTGCATATCTTTTACGAATTAGATAATTCTGCACCATCAATTCCACCTCATCTAACAAGGCTGAACTTCTCAGTGTTCATTTTCCCATAACCAAAACATTTACACACATCACCAAACAAAATCCAATATCAAAAGTCAACCAATGACCCGAGAAAACCAAAAATCACAGAAATCCCAAACGAATTAAGAAAAATAAGCACGAGTTTCATTAATTACGCCTAGAAGGACCGCGAGCAGCATACGAACAGAGCAAATATGAAACAAACATCAGATCTGGCCCCAAAACAAACCACAAAGGCAGCATGAAATAGAGAGTGCAAGTGTGAAAAATCAACCTGTAAGGCCTTGACGAAGCTCTTGCTTCGCTCCATGGAGGCCTCATCGAAGGTCATGGCCGGGTTGACTGGTCTGGGACGCTCCACTTCCATGTCCAACCCCTCCAAATCTCGACCACCACAGACAGAGATAGCAAAAGCCCTAGAGTCCTACACACACAGAACCATATAATTCCAAGGCAATGATAATTTTATATTGCATAATTACAGTAATGGTTTCGATTTGGGGGGTTAGGTTTTGGTGAGCTTGAAAGAGAAATAGAGTGAAGTAGAAGCAATTCCGGGAAGCGAGATTTTCATTTTTATTATTTTTAAAAAAAATTATAATTGTTGGGGTTTGGAGTTAAATGCAAGGGAAAATGACAGACCCGACCATTTATTGCGAGCGTTGCATATATACATATGGGTCAGTTGGTAGACGGACGGTAGTTTGGACCGTTACAAACTTAACGGTGGCCGTCGATACGAAAAGACGGAAGTGCCCTGCATGAGGTGGGAAATTCGGGCAGTTCGGTAAAGGTGGACTACCGTCATTCGTGTTTGATTATGTTCTTTTCAAGGGCCGAAACCAAAGCTGTAAGTCTTTATTATTATTATTATTATTTGTTAATAGGTTGATCAGACACGTATAATAACAATATAAAAATAATTATATTTTTTTTCTTAAATTTTGAAATGTATGAATTTATAATGTTAAAAATTTGGAGAATAGTAAGGCTGACCTGACGCTGAACTGTTTGAATGGTTCAGAAAAAATAAAATAAATAAAACAGCTAGAGCAATTAGTGAAACAGCATAGCAATTAAATGAAATTTTATTCCAACATTTAAATCCAGACAGATGTGTTTCTAACTTGTAATATTCCCTAGCCATGCCTTTGAGTCAAAGGGACATACTTGTAGCACCGATCCCTTAAAATAGGCGAAATTAGGGGTTTCTAGCTGTAAGCCTAGCACACCGCAAAAATGTTAAAATTTATAAACACTTTTCTCAAATATGTAGAAATTTGGGTCCGTCAGATATGGTTGGTTTTGTATATGTGTTTTCTATTTTATAAATTTTAAAAATACATAAAACATGTTAGGTTGCTATTTTTAAAAAATAAATTTTGAAAAATATTAAATATAGTCCGAAAAGTCTTTATTAATTTTGAAGTTTTTTCAAAATGTTTGATAATTTTATTGGATAAACGCTTTAAAAATAAGTATGAGATAAAAGACAAACAAATTGTTTTTGAGTAATGTTTGGCATACGTGTTTTTAAATCTTAGAAAATGTAAAATACAATTTGCAATTTTATTTTGCAAAATTTAATTGTAAGAATAATTTTATAAAAATATTAACCAAGTTTTTGGCAACAAAATCCAATGCATATGAAAATTCATGATGGAGGAATGATGGTCTTAGTACCAAGGATGATAGCGTAATTGATGGAGTATATGGGGTCCGTGGCACCGCCACATCAATTTAATTCCAGCTCTGCAATTTTGCTTTCCCGCGTTGAGTTTTAAACTGTAAATTTAAGTGTTGCTTTTTTATATCATTTGCAATCGATTAGTCATCATTATCTGTTTATTGGAGGAGATCCGAGGCATATACACCAACATCATTAACAGCGTATAAATATATAACAACGTATTATATTTTGTTTATGATAATAGTTCAACAGCTTTGATGTATCTCCGAGTTTCAGTGACAAATACATGGGAACAGGCAGCCATGCTTGATGTCGGGCTTCGGAATAATACACCAATTAGCGATCTCAATTAAAATAGTGTGTTTTGAGGGAAGGGATCGATAGAGAAATTGAGAAAGAAAAAATAATTAATAAATAATATAATAATTATTTGGTACGATAGATTTATAAAGAGATATAAGATGAAAAATTCATCATGATCTCTTAAATATTTATCTCTTACACTGTTTAATATATGATATATTAGAAAATAAATATATACTTAATTATTTAAATATAATTAAAAATTTATTAATTAATTGTTAATTTTTTTGTATTAGAGATTTTTTTGTTTTTTTTATAGAGAAAGATAAAATTTAATTAAGTTAAATCAAAAGAATATAGATGTGTCAATGCTGAGTTAAAAAGGCTTTTAGTATTAAAGGGTTTGACATAGAATGATTTGAATGAATCTATCATTCCATTCTCTCATTTCATTCATTTATATTTTTAATCCATTATATTTTTAATCCGTCTGTTGATTTATTTTTCTGTTTTCTCCTATGATATTATAAACTCCTTTATTGATTCCTCCTATGGTTTTATACCGGATTGTGAAAAATGCTTCCCTATAAATATTACAGGTATTCAATTTAAATTTTTAATTATTTTTTTAATAATAGACTTTTATAGATTTTGAGAATTTTAAAAACTTTTAAAAATCCATCAAAATATTTGGATTTGAGGAAGGAGAATTTAAGAGTGATTCTGTTAAAAAATTTATGAAAGTATGCAAAAGTAAAATCAAATCCATTTTAAATACCACTCAACTTTTATAGATTTTTAAAATTTTTAATTGAATACATCTAAACTTTTATATATTTTTAAAAATTTTAATTGAATACCTCATTACTTTAACAAATTTTAAAAATTTATATTAAACACACCTAAACTTTTAAAAATTTAAAAATCTATAAAAATCTTAATTAAATACACCCTCTGATTATTACTTGTCCAATTCATACTTTTCTAAAATGTGGATTCCGCGTAATAGCTAAAGCTAAATTAAATATTTACATTGAGATAGGGAGTCTTCTTATTCCACAACAAAAAAAAACCACTGCCTTATCAATTTATTCGGTAAACTGTTGGGGCTTATGTAGGCCATGATGACTTAACGCTGTTATGAGCTGAAGTAATGAACCTATTTGAACCCATCTCATAGTAGAGAAGCCTATGAATTAATTTTGCTTCCCCACCTAACGGCTCTAGGTTGGAGGTTGGTGTCGGGGCCTTGTTTTTCTAAAAATAAAAACAAAGGAAAAAAAGGTGACAATTAATTGATTTTGAAACTTATGATAATAGAGAAGATATTTAAAGGATATATATTTTTTTAAAAGTGCTTAAAATTAATAGTATTTTTTATAATAGCATTTTAATTAAAAAATACTATTTTTTTTTATAAAATGATTTATACTTGTTTATTATATATAAGTGTTTTTGGTATTTTAAAAATTATAAAAAAAATAAAAAAGTGCTTTCAAAAAAAGCACTGTGTATTTTTTTAATAAAAAAAATACATTTTAATATTTTTTATTAAATATTTAAAGAAAAAAATACATCCGGACCATGAGCTATGGTTCTAAACATGGAATGCAATAATAAAATGTATTACTCTCTTAAATTTTTTTATGAGTTTTGGGTTTCTATATTAATAATAATAATTAAAAAAACTATATATTTGTTATATTGATTCTTTAAATAGAACCAATGAGCATAATTTTAGTAAATTAATCTCCTTCCATGAAATCAATTATCATTCCCTTAATCGTCATCATAACCTGTCAGTCTGTGTTTTGATTGGCAGTCTGAGGCTAATACCGTAGTCTCGGCTACACCTCGCAGTTTTCACATTCATCCTCACGAATTGCACATCACGTGTAAACACCAGTCACATATTTTCCTTATTTTAATCACCCGATAATTCCAATTATCCAAAACATAACTGAATATTATCCAAACATATTTTCCTTTTTCCATTTATTATTTTTCTCGCCGCCTAAGAAAATACCATAAAAGAAAAATTTCCCTTCCAATTTCCCCAGAAATGGCATTTTCTCACCTCTCTAAGCCCGAAAGACCCACCGAAATTCGGACGTTTCCAATGGCCCTTTTCATACCTTCGCCGGAAATCTCAAGGGTCTTCTGTAACCCTAACCCTAATCCCATCCCTAAAAAGCTCAAAAGCATCAAAATTTGGACGAATGAGAAGGTAGGATCAAACGCTAGGGTTCGGGTTTTCTGTACTAGTAAAGATTGTCAAGTCATGGTTCCGGCGGGATGCGATCAGAATGTGAATCTGTACGGACAGTTCTCGGCTCCCGTGAAGCATGGTTCGAAGCCTAACAAAGAAGAAGAGAAGCAGGATTACTATGTGAATATGGGCTATGCGATTCGGACTCTCAGAGAGGAATTTCCCGAGCTCTTCTACAGAGAACTGAGCTTTGACATTTACAGGTTTGAATTTATTTGGGTTCCAGTTCTTTATTTGTCTGTTTCGTTGCTGAAATGGAGGATAAATAGAAGAAAATTATGGAGTTCTGTACTGTCTTTGTTCTGGTGGTGTCTAATTGAAAACCTATGTTGTCAACTACGCAATCTGAAGGTTTAGATTTGATAGCTTTTGAAAGTAACTTTCTTATGGTTTAAGTCCTAAGAATTCATATAAATTAAAAAGTTGGCTTGCAAACAAACGAGTTGCAATTAGTTTAGCCGTATAGAAATTAAAACTTTGAATACACGTTTCTGTTTGCAATTCACAAATCCGCAATTTTGAACATTTGGGAGTGAAAAATCAGAGCTTCATATTCATTTATTTTACCTTATTGGACCATGACGAGCTGACAGAGGCTTAAGTGACAATTTTCAGATTATAGAATAATCTGTGAATGATTATAGATTTAGTCTCTTGTTTCTTTTGAATGTAGTACTTTATAATTATACTAGATGCGTGTAGTTCGTAGCACATGCCTTGACATTCAATCTTTAGGCACCCACACTCACATACTCATTACTCATATACAAACATGCATGTAACGATTTTGAAATATATAGCTCATTCAAATTTAGACGTCTTTTACTATTATCATGGACTGTGAGAGCTGGTTTTCAGATTCTAACTCTTCATGTGATGTGTACAACACTTTAGTATCACTTGCATGTTATGGTGGTGTATAGCTGGACACTTGAAAATTTAGTACGTGTGGCACCACCTCTAAAAGAATTGTATTCATGCCATTGCAAAATAATTGGTTTCTGATTAGGCAGTGAGCGTAGTCATACAATTTGTAATTGCAATCGGGAACTGCATAAATTTCTTAAGTTTTAAACTTATTTTCAGTAATGGCGAAGGAGTCATGAACTCATATGTGCCATAAAGCTTGTAGATCTGCTTTTAGCATTGGCATGTGCCTTTGGCACACTGCTGGAGTTGCTCTAATTAGGTGCTGACTAAAGTCCTTATACTATGGATGTACTTCAATTGGAGTTGAACCACTGCATATTTCATAACCTCCATGGATGCTTCTAGTTTATTTGTTGTTGCAGATACATTTGGGATGTCCAACTGATTCTGAGCATTTAGATGCTAAAAATATTATGGGCTTAAGACTGTCGTTTACTAATGGGCTAGGTGTGTTATATGTTGGGGTTACAAAGTGTCAATTTCTTGAGCATGTATATGTAGGAGTTGATTCATCTTCTTTATGTTCATTCAAACAGCCTACATCAGATTTACATGCATTTTAGTGTGACATTTTCCTTTTATTCTCGTTATTGCATCAATTGGTTTGTTTGTTAAATACTACATGAATGTTCTTGAGACTTATTCTAATTTGTTTCTTTGTATTCTATATAGGGATGATATTGTGTTCAAGGATCCTTTTAATACATTTATGGGCATTGAGAACTATAAGTCTATCTTCTGGGCACTACGATTTCATGGCAGAATATTTTTTAAGGCTCTGTGGGTTGACCTCATTAGTGTGTGGCAGCCTGTGGAGAGTGTCATTATGGTACGCTGGACTATCCATGGCATCCCACGGGTCCCATGGGAGAGTCGTGGTCGATTTGATGGCACCTCTGAGTACAAACTGGACAAGAAAGGGAAGATTTTTGAGCATCGTGTCGATAACATTGCTCTCAATTCACCCCCAAAGTTTCATGTGCTGGGTGTGGAGGATATAATCCGAGCTCTTGGCTGCCCTTCAACTGCAAGACCGACATATTTTGAGGTGTTATTGTCTTCATCTTCAAAGAAAACTTAATGCTGCTCAAGTACATTAAAATTTTGGTAAAATGTCTTGCTATAGTAGAGTAAATATAGAGACAGCGGTTGGCATCCCCTTCAGCATATTGTTAGCAACAAAGGAAATGGTGGCTCAAGTCAAAAACTGTCCTTGGCAAATGTGGACTGTATTGACCCTGTAAAATCACTAGATTCCTATTTTCGACTAGACTGTTGTAAACATATTGTATATTCTGTATAGGTTGAGATAGTTAGATACTAATGCAAGTCCTTATCTTTGCTATCTTATTATGAATCTTTTAGCAGCGTCGTCATGTAATGAGACACTGTACTGCTCTGGTATATGATAATAATAGTGATGAAGAATATGCTTTTGCTATTTCAGTGCTATATTTCTACCTTCTTCATTGGTGCTTCTTCCTGAGAAGCACATATTGAAATGAATTCGCAAACGTACGTGTGTACGTGTCATGTGTGTATAGAAAAAGAAGTTTAAAAACATCTTAGAGGCAGAGTAATATGCCACGTGTTGAATAGAGAACTGGTAAATGTTACAGTCTTACTTGAATACTTCATCTCCAAAAGGGCCAGCCCTCGTAAGGTTCGGCAGAAACTAGTGATTTAAAAAGTCAGAGGTCATCATCCTTTGTCCTTGTGCAACGTAGACATAGTATATCACGAAAGAATTGGATTGCCTTGGTAGGTTTTACAGCATTGAAGGATTTAAGGTTTTAGAAAAACCATTATGTTGCGGTTATTGCTGCAGGCGTCATGTTATTTTCTAAGTTTTCTATGGAGTCTGCTCTGTCGTTGACGCCCAAGTCCTGGAAAACTTAAAATCCACAAACCAACAAAAAAGTTGGAGCTGGAATAAAATATGAGTTGGGCCTATGTGAAAATATATAATAAAACAGAAACTGAAATTGGAAATTTCTATTTTCTAGCTATCCCTGTGTGAAAATATATAATAAAACAGAAACTGAAATTGGAAATTTCTATTTTCTAGCTGGAGAGCGGTTTCATTTTGGCCAAAAACTCAAAAAGGTCTAAACTTTTAAAGGGGAAAAAGAAAAAAATAAAAGTGAAGATATTGGAAAGACAAGGGGGGACAGGAGGCAAATCTCAGATGCCATGTCCTCATGTGATGTGCCTAAAATTGCAGAGAAGGCTGTCAGTGGCATTGGCACCACCCCAATACTCCATTGCCGAGATAATGGTCTCTGGTCCCTCCTGGGCCCTCGCAATAGCAATTCCAGCTAGGATATCAAACAGCTACTCTCCAGTGGACCCGTGTCATTTATAATCTTGCCAATTCCCACTCCCACAAAATAAATATAATATTAAAAAACAAACGTGTGAATGAAAATTTACTTTCTTCGGCTGTAATGTGAGGGTATAATATATGATATTCGACGCAATTCATTTATTATATTTTTATTTATATATAATAATTATTTCCAATTGCCAACCGCCACGCTGTCGTTTTCTTTTTATGGTAAAGTTTTTGTTTATATATGATTTGCATTATATGTTTCATTACCAATGTTCCTTCTTGGTTATTCACCAAAAAATGTTCCTTCTTGGTTAAGTCTAATCACTCCAAAAGGACAAGGCGGTAATATTGAGAAAATAAAGGTGTCAATTCAATAAATAAGAAGAAAAAGAAAAAAAAGCTGAAAAAAGAGGTATAAGGAGGAAAAAAGGAAGCTGAAAATGAAAGTACGATAGTATATTCCTTTTTAGATATCTATTCAAAATAGCAAAAGATATGCTATTAAATCATGGGAAAAGATAGTTTCTTTTTTTTCTTTAATGAATAAAAAAGGGGGTTTTATGGGAATTATTTTCCAAAAAAATTATTAGAAATTAATTTATACTCCTATTTGATCTTTATAATCTTTTTTTTTTGAACCTTTAACTTTCAACCGCAATAATAATAATAATGGATTTATTCCACTAAATCACATCATTAGAAATCTATTAAAAGTTAATCCATATTACTATATGGTCTTTATATATTTTTTCAAATTTACAATTTCTTATATAATAATAATGATAACTTTTTTTCTACTGAATCACACATTCATATACGAAAGGAGAAATATAGTCCGGTAAAATTAGGATTATTTTTTCTAAATTTTAAATTCTATTAATAACATCTTATAAAATGATCAGAAATCCTAACATAATTACTTTGTGAGAGAGAAAAAAAAATTCCTGACGAAAAGGTCTGCCAAGCAAGTAAAGCTTTGTATGATTCCACAAAAGGAATTAGGACACATTCCACGAAATCAATTCAATCTTGCCTAGAATTCCACCAGACTATTACTTGGAAAACGGATATTTTGGAAAATGAGGGAAAAAGTTGTTGTGGGGGTGGGGTGAGCGAATTGGAAATAGCTAATAATTTTGTGGTAAATCTGTACGTGAGACGTGAAGTTGAACGAGTCCGTCTCAAGGGAAGCATGAGGCTGAGCACTCCGCACACTACCCAAAAATATCTTCCAAATATTAAATAATTAAGAAGAAAGAAAAAAAACCAAATCTAATTACAGCCGTAGATTTGATGGGTATCTTGCTGTGCCGGAGATTACGGAGTTTGGGTCCTAGTTGACCCGCTGGTGAGATTAGAGATTCCTCAAATGTGACCAAGCTACGGCTTAACCGCGTGGAACGCTATGGGGGATGTAGTGTAAAGCTTGCACCTTTACGTTGTACGTCGGACGTTGGACGAGCTCCTTATATAAATTAAGACCCAGACATGGAAAACCGCAGAGAAAAACAAAAAATTTTGGAAGAGGATCCAAAAATCCACGATTTCATAAAATTCGGAATATCCCCTTGGAATGGGGTCGTCTTTCTTAAATTGAAAAGACCCCATTAACCAACCAAGAAAGATAAAAAGGAGAGATTTTGGTTCTAAATTTTTGTTTTTGAATCCTTCGAACCAATCTCTCTGTATCTTTCTTGTTGTCATCCGTTTTCAATTTTTTCTAGTTTTGATTCAAAATGGTGGGCGAGAAGAAGTACATTACTGCCGAGGAGCTTAAGAAGCACAACATGCCAGGAGACTTGTGGATCTCTATCCAGGGGTGGTCTACGACGTCTCTGATTGGGCTAAGGATCATCCTGGTGGAGATATACCGCTCTTGAATCTGGCTGGCCAAGATGTCACTGATGCTTTATTGCATACCATCCTGGCACTGCTTGGCAATACCTTTCCAAGTTCTCTACTGGGTTTTATCTAAAAGATTTCCAGGTTTCTGATGTTTCCAAGGACTATAGGAGACTGGCCTCTGAGTTTTCTAAACTTGGGCTGTTTGATAAGAAAGGTCATGGGGTTATGTACTCCCTCATATCTGTTGCTATAATGTTAAGCCTCGTGTTCTACGGTGTTTTGAAATCTGAGAGTGTTTTGGTCCATATGGGATGTGCTGTGTTGTTGGGTTTACTCTGGATGCAGAGTGCTTATGTGGGTCACGATTCTGGGCATTACCAGATCATGCCCACCCGAGGTATCACCAAATTTACTCAACTTATTGCCGGGAATTGCCTTACTGGGATCAGCATTGCTTGGTGGAAGTGGACTCACAACGCTCATCACATTTCCTGCAACAGCCTAGATTATGATCCTGATCTTCAACATATTCCAGTCTTCGCTGTGTCCTCACGGTTCTTTACTTCTCTCACCTCCTGCTTCTATGGAAGGAAATTGACATTCGATCGATTAGCTAGATTTTCGTCAGTTATCAGCATGTCACATTTTATCCTATTATGATCGTTGCTAGGATTAACTTGTATGTGCAAACATTCTTATTGTTGTTCTCAAAGCGACCAATTCCGGATAGAGCCTTGAACATAGTGGGAATCTTTGTGTTCTGGGCTTGGTTTCCTCCTTGTTTCATATCTACCCACTTGGAATGAGAGGGTATTGTTTGTGCTCGTGAGCTTCACCGTGACATCGCTGCAGCATATTAATTTGTTTGAACCATTTCTCCGCTGATGTCTATGTTGGACCTCCGAGTGGAAATGATTGGTTTGAGAAGCAGACAGGTGGGACTTTGGATATTTCATGCTCAACTTGGATGGACTGGTTCTTTTGGTGGCTAGCAGTTTCAGCTTGAGCACCATTTGTTTCCCGCTTACCCTGCTGCCAATTGAGGAAGATTTCTCCTGTGGTGCAAGACCTATGCAAGAAGCACAATTTACCTTA
>CM017574.2:0-50000 GCA_007844105.2 Rhamnella rubrinervis | reverse complement strand
GTCGAAAGCACTAATGGTGATCTTCTAGTGGTGAATAGATCATTAAGGCCAGGTTATCATCAACATAAAATAAAGAAATTGATGATAGATTCAAAAGGACGACTTGAACTAATTCCAATTGTGGACTTGGGTGACTATGCTTTGTTTTTTGGTAAATACGGCAGTCTATCAATTTCGGCTTCCACACATCCTAACTGTGACCATTATATCTATGATTTCTTAGATAACAACATTATGTTCGATGACATCTACTTTGAAGATGATGGTATAACTTATGAGTATCATCGCAACTGCGATAAATCTATTTTAGGTTGGTTTATGCCTTCTATGAAGCTATAAGAAGCTTTTTATTTTATATATATATATATATATATATATATATATATATATATGTTTTTGGTTTTGGATATAAACAAAGTTCTTAACTTGAAGCAATAATTTTGTGTTTCAAATTGTTATAGTTAATACATCGTGGAACAAGCTACTTATAATTTATCATATATATGGTCGACACTTGCAATTGATATTCGTGTATTACTTTCTTTATATTTTTAAATTATATATGCGTGAAGTACAAAATTTATCTTTTTGTCGTGCCAACCCAATTAGTCCAGTCCAGTCCAACCAAGTAAGATTAAATGTTCTTATTTTGTACCCAAGTTTTTATGGGTTTAGTTGGGACTAAATCAATCAAACAAATGTTAGACATCCATTAATAGAGTTGCTCATTCTCTGTGCTCTTTTTAAATATAATTTCTTTTGAGACTTGCACTACAAAAAAAAAATTGGTAATATCCACAAAATTCTTGTTACAATTTTTAAATTCGTGGGCTAAAGGTTAATTTTTGGCGACGTTGGTATATATTTTTTACAATAAGCTATAAAACAAAATATATATATATATATATATATAAATATTTAAATCAAAACTATATTTTTACAAATTGGTATAAATAAAAAAAATTAATTTTTTCAAACAAAACTACATCGTTTTAACTCTTAGCTCTTGTCCTCAGAAGACTCTCGCAGTCAGTCAAACAGACGAAACGGATCAAGCCCAGTTCTTCTAACGTTGCCTCGTGCAGCTCTGCCTCCGACGTCGCCGTTGCGTAGGAAAGATGGCCTTGTCTGCAAATCTTCTACTTTTGAAGGCAATTTTCCCGGACCCACCATGAACATTTCTCAAATCGTTCAAAATCTTGACCTCCAGGGGCTTCTCCGTCCAAGAAATGGTGGTCTTGAGCAGTGCTCACACCATTGGGTTCTTGCACTGCAAGGAATTTAGCTCGGGGATATACAACTGCAGCGAAGTTGCAAAGACCGATCCACAATACAGCACAAGGTTCGAGAGTGCTATGCAAAATGCGTGTGCTGGATTTCAACAAAAACCCAATATTGTCTGTTTTCAATGACATCATTACTACAAACAAGTTGGACAATTTGTACATGCAGAACCTGCCAAAAGGATTGACGCTTCTGAAGTCAGATCACGCCCTAAACAGTGGCCCTAGGACAAAGCGTTCCGTCAAGGCGTACGCGGCAGATCAAAAGAAAGTTCTTTCAGGCATTTGCTCGAGCAATGGAGAAGCTCAGCAACTATGGAGAAACTGAATTAATCGAAAGGACTTAAGGTATTGTTTTCACTTTTGTTGGTGGTGATTGGTTGTGGTTGAATGAGGATGAAGGGTAATCTCCCTTGGTTTTGCTTTGTGAGGATTTTGCTTAGATGCACACATGTTCTTCAATATATACATATTTAGTTGTTAAGAGTTCTGGGTTTCTTTGTGTTTTTGTGTTCTGGTTTCCAATCAGTTTCTGATTTCTGGGTTCCAACCTATTTTTATGTTCCATTTGATCCCAATTCAGCTGGTTGAAAATTGAAAATTTGAAACTCCTTTCCCACTTCCAAATGAAGAAAAAACAAACAGAGGTCTTGTTTTAGCTATCTTTGGCGTTCGTTTCATAACAAGATTAAAAAGCTGATGAAATTTGTCGCTTGGTTATTGTAATTTAATACAGATTTGGTTTAGGGTAACATGTTTGTGGAAACCCGAGACATGAAACTGCTGCTTCATTGAATAAAATTTGAAGTTTATGATTAATAAATTATAGGAAAGCTCTCACCTTCTTCTTCTTCATTATTATTTTTTTAATAAATTGAGTTGAACTTTGTCTCTTGTTTTTCTTATTTTCTAATAATGTGTTTGAGCGAATTCATACTATTACTTCAAAGTACTAATTTGCATGTGATTGGCTATAAGTTAATCTCTACTAAAAATTCTTCCACATTTTGCTAGAAAACACCTCCTCCGTGGAAAGCCAGAGAATGAGCATTTAAAGGGGCAAAATTCTGTCAGTTTTTGCTTAATATGATAGACTACTGCTATTATTCAATATGATATCATCATGATAATGGCTTAAGGTCAGACATTCTTGCACCGTGGCAAATGGCTTTAGATGCTCTGTTTCTCCTAAGAAATCATAATAATTCAGTGCCTTAGCAATAGTAGTTCAGTTTGTGACTCAGTTGCAGTAGTTGTTTTGTTTGACATTTTTTATTGTTCGTCCAGAGCTATTTGGTAAATAGAAGAAAGGGAGCTCTACGACTGTAAAGAGGCTGAGTTGTTAGGACTAGTATAAGAGCTTTCTTTTGAATAATTTGTCTTTGCTGGAGTTGGAACATTGGAATTCAAAGAATTGCATTGCCACATATTTTCAAATACAGTCTTCCTGACTTCAAATTCTTAGTACGTAGTCATGCTTAAAAACTCTTAGTGGCCTTATCTCGTTGTCAATCAAGTAATCTTTGCATTGAGGAAGGTCTTTGTATATGTGTTCAATGTAGTGAAAAGTTCTATTACAAAATAACAATCCATTACTGTCCATAAGTATTGATTTATGAATTAGTAGGTTTTGGTGGTTGGAAATTTTTGTTCAATTACCTTTGAAATGTGAGTGATGAGTTTTGAAGTAGCAATTATTTTGGACTTGAAGTTAGTCTCTCTGTCTCTTATGTGGTGAAGGAACATTGTGCAACCTATGGAAGAACCTTTATGTGTGTGTGTGTGTATATATATATATACACACACACACGATTATTATATTTTGAATCATAAAATTATCCTTCATAACATGCTTGTTTAAAGGATTAAGGAATGAAAGAAATTTTTTGTTCAATTACCTTTGAAATGTGAGTGATGAGTTTTGAAGTAGCAATTATTTTGGACTTGAAGTTAGTCTCTCTGTCTCTTATGTGGTGAAGGAACATTGTGCAACCTATGGAAGAACCTTTATGTGTGTGTGTGTGTATATATATATATATACACACACACGATTATTATATTTTGAATCATAAAATTATCCTTCATAACATGCTTGTTTAAAGGATTAAGGAATGAAATAAATGGGTTAGGGGAGAGCATGGAGTAAGGAACTTATATCCCTTGTTGGAATATAATTTTATACATATGATTAACTTACGTTTTTTTAAAATAATAATAATAATAATAATAATAATAATAATAATAATAATAAAGAACTCGGTTAAATATAGTAGAAACTGTTAAATATGAAAAAAAAAATGAAGAAGAAGAAGTTATTACTATCAGGGAAAACAAAGTAGGGTAGAAATAGGAGTCTTTTTACTTTCGGGTTTAAGCAGTTCAGCCCTAAACCAACTTACTTTGAATTAAATTTCTCCAAATTTGAATTATGTTATACTTGAGTGGGTACATTGCAACAATCATTGAAATTGTAGGGGGCAAACGTGAGGGGGATTATGCCAATTACAAAAATACTAAAAAGTCTAAATATATAATACTGGACGTAGCACTACCAAGGCACCAACCGAACTTGAACGATTAGCTATGGCAAATAGTGTGTGCTCTCCCTTCTCATCTTCATCAAATTGGGTACGTCTTCCCTCTGATCTTTTAGGCTCAATCGTAGACAAGTTAATTCATGATAATCTTTCCAATTATTTTCGATTTAGCACCGTTTGTAGGTCATGGAACTCCACAGCTTTAAACCACAAAGCAAAGCTCATTCCTCTACAACTTCCTTGGCTACTTTTCACAAGCTATCCGAACGACAACATTAATGCCAAGCCAAAGCCTTGTTTGTACAATTTCTTCATGAACTCTGAAATCTCCAACATCAAGTTACCTTGCAAGTTCAAACCCAACATGTGCAGTGGTTCTTCTCATGGTCGGTTAGTTTTCATGGAGGACTTGTTGACATTAATAGTTTTGAACCCATTCTCCGGCAACACAATTCGTCTTCCCGCACTCACCGATGCCTTTGTTCTTCGTCAGTACTTCAATGGAGGAAGAAGAATATGATATGAGGTGGTTGAAGAGGTTATATTGTCAAGAGACCCTTGTTTGGGATCTTTTGAGGTCCTTGCAATTTGCTCTATATAATTGCCCATCTCAAGTATGGTGATGAATCTTGGACATATTCGCCAAAGGTTGATATTGTTAGAGTTGCATTCTATAAGGACCAGATTTTTGGTCTCTCCCGTGATGGTATTGTTGCGTCCTTAGCTATCGTTCCGTCCTCTGAAGTAATCAAGATTATTAAGGATGTTGCACCAAAGCCAAGAGATTCATGGAAATACTCTAAAGTAATCAAGATTACTAAGGACATTGCACCAAGGCCAAGAGATTCATGGAGGTGGTTGATCGATCCCGTTTTCGTAGAGAGCAGTCATGGTGATCTTCTAATATTGGCGAATAGGTTACTGAGCCAATCCGATATGACTTGCTTGGAATACAAGATACACAAATTGGTTATAGATTCAAGTGGCGGTGTTGCACTAATTCCGATTGTGGACTTGGGTGGCGATTCTTTGTTCTTGGGAAACAGCGGTAGTGTATCAATTTCTGCTTTCAAAGATCGCAAGTGCATGCCTAATTTTGTCTACCATGCACATTCTAATGGGGGGATTATAGAATTCAGCTTCGAGGATTCTAGTTTGACTGCAAAGTATGTCAACTTACATAAATGTCTTCTAACTTGTTTTATGCCATCAATGAAGTTGTAAGAAGCTTTATTTTCTATTCGTTTTTCAAACAACAATTTTCTGTTTTTAATTGTTTTAGTTAATACATTGTGGAACTAGTTATTTATCATATATATACAGGTTATACCTTGCAATTGATACTAATGTTACTTTCTTTTAATTTCGTTAAGTATTTTAAAGAGTGAATATGAATGATCTTTATAAACGCGCGGTTGTTAGCTTGGGGTATTGATCTATTGCTCAAGATCAATACCGTACAGAGACAAATTCAAACTAGGTAGAAGCTTTGACTTTCTATTTGTTTAGTTTTAAAATAACAAAATTAATTGGAAAATCATCAACTTTGTGTTTTTTTTTTTTCATTATTTTACCAATTGATGATAATGCACTTAAAATTACTGGATATTGTTTTCGTAGAGATTTAGATTGCCACCAAATATTATTGAGAAGTTAAAGATTTTGAGTCCAGATGAAAATATTGTTTAAAAAAAAAAAGATTTTGGGTTTCTTTTTTCTTTTCTTTTTTAAATTTATTTCCCTACTCTTGATGCATTTTATTTGTGATATTTAGATGTAGAGTCCTGCTCAAATTAAATTGAAATTAAAATAAATGTTCTATTTTTTTTTTAAATACAATTAAAACAATTGGCTTGTAAGAATTGCCACATTGACAAATAAGAGGTAGGGAGAAGTGCCTCCACACTAGTGTGAATGTGAAGGCAAATATTCTCTGTAACCATCCGCCGTCTTGCTGAAAATTGGACAACTTTGAAATTCATGTTCATAGTACTGTAATTTAGTCTTTTTTTTTTTTTATTAAACAAAATGATATATTTAAGAGATCATCTTTAACACGTTTCTAAAAAGTTCTTTTTATAATAAATTTTATGGCCAAAAGAAAATTTATATTTTGTTTTTATTTTAAGGAAAAAAATACCACATAACGTCAGAATAAACAAAAAAATAAAAAGAAAAAATAAAAAACAAAATAAAAATTCAAGCCCATGGGTAAATCCAGGATTTTAAAACAAGATTATATTTTTGAAAAATAATTATGAAAAACTATCAATTGAAAAATGTCGGTGGGGGTGGGCTTGTTTCCATTGGAAGAGGGGGTGTCGTGGGTTAAGGCCGGAGGAAGAAATAAAGGATTAAAATAAATAAATAAATGTGTTTGAGATATAATATACTATTTTTTCTAATTTTACTTGTAACTTTTTTTCTTTCTTTTTTTTTTTTTTCTATCCCACAACGTGGATTCGCTATTGATTTAATTATAATCTGAGAGTCGCCATCAAAAGAAAGAAGAAAAAAAAAAAAACCTAAAGAAACACAATGTATAGGATCTTTTGCAAATATAAGTGCAAAATAGTCTTGAAGCCAATTCCAGCCAAGTACCTCTCTGTCCCAAAAATAGAAAATAAGTGAAGTCAATTCTTCTAATATTAACTTGCCACAATTTTTTTCAGAATTAAAGATTATTTTTTTATATACACAATATAACTATGAGCATAAAAAATTGATATATATATATATATATATTTTGGTAAAATTAGTTGATTAAAGTACAAAGTCATCTTTTTAAACTAGAGGGTGTTATTGTAATTTTCACAACATAAACACTTATATTAAAGGGTTTAGAGTTTTTTTCCAAATTATAAATTTTAAAGTTAAAATAAATATATATATATATATATATATAATTCGAATCTACAGTTATAAAAATATTAATATAAATTGCATATCACTGGATCAATCTACTTCCTCAATCTCATTATTGGGAGTCGAAACAACTGCAAATGTAGAGGATGCTGATTCAGCACATGAGGATAGACGGGCGTACCCGGAAAGTGACTAGGAACAGATGGGTCCCACCGAAGAAGAAATGCATGTGTTTGAGCCATATAAAACCTGGCTAATGTGACGTGGCAGCTGGGCGTTGTAGTATATGTGAATAAGAGTGTTTGGAGACGGAGTTTGGGTGAATTGCTACATTGATATTTTAAATTATTTTTCTAAATTGTGACATATGTTGAGCATAATCGTTGAATTAAAATTATAGTATGGAAGTAAATTAGGGATGGATTAATCATTAAGAATCAAATCAAATTTCTATAATTGCTCGTTAATTTTTAGCAAGTTAACCATTTAATCGCCTTTTCATTCAACTTTTCAATATTAGCGCAACATAGATATCGATCATCTCTTCAATTATTACAGCAGCACATATGGATGAACTACTTTGTTATTTCTCATAAAAATTACTCCAATCTTTGATATTTATGTTTGTGTTATCTCTAAAAATAGAGCCCATTAATTGTCTTGTGTTAAAAATTAATCAAAATTCCTATAATTTCAATGTCTTCCTTCCTGCTACTGGATAGAAGTGAGTTAGGGTTTCTGATAGACTTCTCTTCAGACTCTGGGATCTTTCAGCGAGAGCAGTAGTGGCATGTTGATGATCATCTTTGAAGCTAGCAGCGCAGTCAATGGGATAGAAGAGAACTACTGAAGTGTAAATAGCTGGAGAAAACTGATATATTAGGAACAACTTGAAAGTTTGAAGATGGTTTGGAGTTGGAGTAAGATGGTTTAATTGCTTCTCTATGAAACACATCAACTTTCATTTAAAAGATTGTCGCCATTTTTTTTTCTCTCTCAAACCCTAAGAACTATCCACAAGAACAACTTCAATATTTGTATTAAGTGTATTTATATAAATTCTATTGAAAATAAGAGTTTCAAACTATATAATTAAAGGCTCTAAAGTCTTTCTTTTAAATCATTCATATTTTTTATTTTAGAGAGTAAATAATTAAAAAAAAGCTCCAACAGACTCTTTATATTATATATTTAAAATAAAGAGTAAAATTTGACTCTCCAGAGAGCTAAACTACTCTCTTCTTCATAATAAATATATTTTTCAATTAATATTGCACAACTTTCAACTACTATTTACATTTAATTTTGCACAGTCCATATAATATTTGTATTTTGCTTAATTATAAACTAAAAAATAAAATGAATAGATCATAAATATATATTGAAAATAACAAAATAAAGATTATGATAGAGTCTATTGGATTTGTCTAATAAATTTGTCTTTTATTTTTAAAAATACTCTTTATTTTTAAAAATGCTTTACTATAAAGAGCAGTATTAAAGATACTCTTATCAATTTTATTTAATAACTAATATGATAGTTGATGTAGCCATATATTATTAGCTTGCGACTCAAATGGAGATAAAATAATCCGGAATGAAAATTAATAACATATTACCATATTATTTACCGTATTATTTGATAAATAAAGTTGATAAAACATGGTACCTAGCATTATTGGTACACTAGATATGTGAATAAATCAGAGGGCGGGTATTAATTAAAAATCATTAGTTGGGAAGCTATACAAATCAATAGATTAACAACAACGTCCCGCTAAATGGTGTCTTACATGTGATTTGGGAAAACAAATAATATTATAACAAATCAATAGCTAAACGACAACGTCGCCGGCAAAATGATGTCGCAGGTGTGATTTGGGAAAATAAATAATATTATATTGATAGATAAAGTTTTCTAACGTTGATATATATATATATACATATATATACATTTATTATTAAAAAAAATGGATAAGCAAGAATGTCATCCTAAGTTTATGTCCACAGTGACCACTGGCCACTATATTCATAAGATTTTTAAAATTTTGTATATTATTTCATACTACAAATATCATATTATATTCTTTGTATGGTTCCTTTGACAATATATTTAGTTTCAATTAAGACTGAAATGTTCACTCATTTCACATCGATTTTTACTACTAACTAATTAAGATTTTTAATTTACGAAAAAACATCGATTTTTTTATTTATCCAAAAAAAAAACTGATTAAGAATTTTAAACTTTTAAGAAGAATATATACTAGCCAAGAAACAATCTACAAAAAGAATTCTAAACTGCTAAATCAATTATAATATTGTTAATATAAATATACACACTGACCAAGGGCCATATAGCTAGGTTCATTCTTTACCAACTAATAAAGATTTTTAATGTTTTACGGACCAAAAAAGGAAGAGACATTGCAACATGGAAATAAATTTTTGAATTTACACAAAACAACAATACTAAACCACATTCGTTCACCAAATTTTAAAAGAGTAAAAGTGTCATTCATTTGGTTTATTTATATAAACTGATGATTCACTTATCTATTTTATTAATCCGTTAAATTTGTCAATAAATAATTTGGGGTTTTTTGAACTTCTTGATGTTGCACCTCACCCTTTTTAACTTCTTTTTTTTCTCTTTTTTTATCGTATTATCAAAATTCCTCTAAACTTTATAATTGTTGTACACAGTTCAAATTGTTAACAATATTCAGGAGGTTTTGATACCAAAATCAAAATTTTGAGGGCAATAAAAATGATAGTAGTGTTGTATTTCAAGTCACCGACTTCCTAATTAAGACAAAAACATCCCTATAAAATTGAACTGTAATATTTGTCACCACATATCATCCACCCAATCAGAAATTTAATAGCAACAACTCTCTAAGACCTACACAAGTCACAAAAATAAAATAAAATAAAATAAAATGTAAGCTGGAGATGCTCTAATGTCACTGTCAATTTGAATGCAACTTTAGTGGTGACCAATGCTGCCACACTTTATGGTCGCCATTAAATTTGATCCAAGTCGAGTGAAAGTGTAATTATTTCAGCAGAATTTCAGCATCAAAGGCCTTAAAAATCTAAGGTCCGTAAAATTGTACCAGATTGGAAAAAGACATAATTTAAGGAACCAAAAAGCAGTACTATGGTTGAAATAGTAATACTATTTATCACAATTTCTACTTTTTCCAAATGATATGGTGTTATTATCATTGATTGAGTGGATCTCAGTTTATGAGATTTTATCATTTGGCCAGGAACTTAATATGAGTTAAGCCAAATTATTTATGAAACAAATCAACTTGGAAAATATTATGCATGTCACTTGTAAAAAAACACAAATTGTGATGAATAATATTGTTCATTCAATCATAGTACTAAATGCCACTAAATCAATAATAATATGTCATGTCATTTGTAAAAAATACTAGCCGTATGATAAATATGATTGCTCGGGCCTTGGATTTGAAAACAGGCAAGTTACTTCAACCGAAATTCTACACCTCTCAATGGTAAATGAGTCATAATCTTTATTAATTAATTCAACCTACACTCCCATACACATATAAGCTTTGTATGGTTTGGAGTTTGCCACAAGTGCAAAATGATGAAAAAATGCGAAGAAACAATTTGAAATTAGGATTTGATCACGTCATCACTTAGCTCATGAGCAACTTATTTGTAACATCTTCGCTCATTCGATCATTTCTTATATAAATATAGGTTGGTTTATTAGTATGTCTATATGTATAGATACAATATAAGGTTATTTTGTTGACAAGAAGAGAGATATAAACAAGAATAATGGATACAGACATGAAGGTCGAAGTCATTTACAGAGAAAAAATCAAACCCTCTTCTCCAACTTCTCACCACCTTTCAACTTTCAAGCTATGTCTTATTGATCAGCTTGCTCCAGTTATGTACATCCCAATAATTCTCTTCTATCCCTTTTCTAGTGGCCTTCCTAATGACCTAGAATCCATTGCCCACAAAGCCAACCACTTGAAGAAAACTTTGTCAGAAACCCTAACTCATTTTTACCCATTTGCGGGAAGAATCAAAACCACCGACTCCGTCGAGTGTAACGACGACGGCGTCGAATTTCTCCTGGCTAAAATCTGCTGTCCTATGTCAAAGATCTTGGAAAACCAGATACCTATTTCCTTAGACAATTTATAGGAGCTGAGCCTGAAAGTAAAGAAGCAAGCAAAGGCCCTTTGCTTGTAGTACAAGTCACATTCTTTGAATGTGGTGGAATGTCCATTGGGATAAGCATTTCTCATAAGATCGCTGATGCATCCACTTTGCACACATTCCTCAACAGCTGGGTTGCAACCACTCTTGGCTCCCGCGAGGCGGTGCTTCCTGAATTTAAAGCTGCATCGCTTCTTCCACCATCGGAGCCTCCTGCTTTGAATAAGATTCCCGGACAGTGTCGAACAAGGAGGTTCGTTTTCAACCCCGAAAAGATGGCAGCTCTTCGGTGTAAATCAGCCAGTGAAACCGTGAAAACCCAACTCGAATCGAAGCAATATGTTCGCTCATTTGGAAATCCATAACCCAAGCATCGAGATCAAACAACGGTTCTATGAGAACTTCTGTGTTTTCTCAAACAGTGAACATACGAGCAAGGACTGTGCCTCCGTTGCCCGAAAACTTAGCCGGGAATTTCTTCAAGATCTATCCTGCAACATTGGATGAAAAGAAGAAGGTGATGATCTTAAAGTCTTGGTTGCTAAGCTGAGGAAAGGGATAGAAGAAGTCAAAGAATTTTTAGTAAAATTGGACTTGATGTTGAAGAGATAGAAAAAGCAATGCTTGAGTGTAGAAAGCTGATAACAAATGAAGAGGAAGTAGACAACTATAATTGCAGCAGTTGGTTTAGGCTTCCATTTTACAAGCTTGATTTTGGGTGGGGAAAGCCATTATGGGTGAGTATGTCTGGCTTAACTTTCAAGAATTTCATTTTTCTTTTGAGTTCAAGAGATGGAGAGGGCATAGAAGCTTGGTTGACTCTCAAAGAAGAAGACATGGCCTTAGTTGAAACCAACCAGGAGCTACTTGCTTTTTCTACCTTAGATCCAAGTGTCATTTAGTTAATATGAAGTATGATTACATACCTACAATAATGCAAGGCATTAGTATGTTGTATGAAAGTTTGTATTTTTAGCAAAGCACAAACTTGCGATTTGTCTAAATAATTAATTAATGGATGCATGGTTGATTATGAAACTCTCTTAATGTAAATTCATTTATTAATGGATGCATGGTTGATGCGGACCTTTGTTTTATTAATTATAATTCAACCTAATCAACAACTCCAATTACTTTGGAACTCCCAATTTTCTGACTTTCACACACACATGAAATTGATAAGAACAGAAGCCAAATGAGAGTAGAACATGTGGATCCTAGTACATTGATCATCAAGTCCACGTACCAACCTCTTTTTTTTTTTTTTCTTTTTGTGACTTTTCTTATGAATGTGTGAGACCGATTAATGAAGTGTTATTTATGGTTCCTAGCGATAAGTGTAATTTTAGAGAGCAAGAAGGAGGGAAATTGATGGGTAGGATCCGGACTCATCTAATTTTTGTCTCCCCTATCTTGGCCCCTTCAATCATTTAATGCTAGGTTTTTAAAAACATTTCCCTTCCTTAGACGTTAATAGGTTCCGGCTCTTTTCCCTTTGCCTTCTTATTCTTGTTCGTATATATATATATATATATGTATTAATTCTTAATTTTAATTTTATTATGAGATTTACTATATTAATTTTCTTGCGGTAAAGTGCGATTCACCAGTCCTTAAATAATTTTTTAAGGGTAAAGTGAAGATGATGCTAGAATGAGAAATTTTGACACAATAATATCACAAACTCCGGTCCTACACGGCCATTATTAAAAAAGAAGAAGAAGAAAATAAACTCTCAGTCCCACATTCAATTATTGCAATTAAAATACGATACAGCCTCACTCCATCTACCCCAAAGTTACCAATTAGTCAAATGTTTGCAGGCTTTAAACTCTATATTTGTTATTTCTTCTTCTATGAACCAACCAAATTGTTTCCCTCCTTTTTAACTCACAGTCCATAAAATAACCAAAAAAATGCAAACGGAAAAGTGACAGAATAAGTTGTCATGGAGGAAGAGAGAATTTAAAATTATAATAGAAAAAGGGGCATTAAATGATTGAAGTGAAAAACGAGAAAATTGGAGGGATCGGAATGGATAAAATCTAATTTTTTTCTAATAAATACCTTTTAAAATGGGTCGGTATTTGTCACTATATTTGTAAATGGTCCAGTTCCTATTAAAATATCCTAAAATTATTAACTTCTAGACCTGCATCAGACAGAGGTTGGTCTACGTCTATTCAAAAAATTAATGTGTGACATAGGTTTCAAAGTTAATAACTTTCACATTCCATACATATGTGTATATATATATATATATATATATATATCTGTATCAGACAGAGGTTAGTCTACGTCTATTCAAAAAATTAATGTGTGACATAGGTTTCAAAGTTAATAACATTCACATTCCATACATATGTATATATATATATATATATATATATTCATGGCATTAGAAAAAAAAATTAAAAATTGACCGCAGGGAGGGCAAATGCAATATATCATATGAGAAGGTATAACAGTTATAAATATTAGACTTGACAACATTAAAAAAAATTAAATTAAATTAAAAAAAAAAAAAACCTTCTTTGCTATACCCACAAGCGAAAAATAAATAAAACCCCATTTTGGCAAATGGGAAACATGAAAAATGTGAAGAAACAATTTGAAATTAGGGTTTGATCACGTCATCACTTAGCTAACTTAATCACAACATGTTCGCTCAAACTTAGTCTAAATGGGATTCATATACTCTAATTTAAAAAAAAAAAAATAGTTTATATATTTTAATTGAAGCGATCAAAACTATTTCACTATCGTATCCCCAAACTGGGTTGTTCCCATCTAGTCTATATATTGAAGTTTTCTGACTACATGCATGATTACTTACCATTTGAAGTGTGAAACTAGAAAACCTGTTCTTAAAAAAAAAAAAAAGGAATTTCTTTATTTAACACACTTTATCAAACAATAACTTCATTTTTTTTATTTGAATTTTTTTTCATTTTACAAAATGAATTTCATTGAATTAACTAACTATGCGTGTCTATATATATATATATATATATATATATATATATATGGCAAAAGATGGGGATACGTACTTATGCATTCAAACACAAAATTACATAATATATATAATCAACATTTAGATCAACCAAAGCTTATATAACCCAATCACCATTCAAACACATTCGAAGAAGGTGACTTGGACGGCAAGCCAGGGACCTGTTTGTGCTTCTTTACATTCAGGTTCAGCTTCAAGAAATTGTCTCAGCGAACTTGCCAAGTTGCTATGTATTCTTTAGGACCTCTGACAATGGACAGTTGATTCTAGCCTCCACAAATTCAACCGGGTCGATGTACGTCGTCGTTATACTCCATGGAATTGGTAGTTTTGATTCTTCCAGCTAATGTGTAAAACTGAGCTAGAGTTTGTATAGAGTTTTCTTGAGGCGCAATGTTTTTACTACAACAAGTAGTGGTTGATTATTAAGAAGAGGATAATAGAAAATATATATATATATATGTGTGTGTGTGTGTGTGTGCGCGCGCAAGATTTGCTATTTCAAATTTAATGGGTTGTAAATTAATTTTCTGAGCCCATAGAAAGCCCATTAATTGCCATCTATTATTCAAAGCAGGACTGGACTGAGTTAGATTAATTGGGCCAACCCAATTATAAGACCAAAATTTCAATCCATTTGAGCTTTGTATGACGTTTGGCAAGTACTTGTGCTCAGTTTACCAAAAACAAAAGAAAGTACTTTTGCTCTAACTTGCTATTTTCCTTTATTAGTTTCTTCACTACACAGATAAAACAATTGCTTATATTTTTGTTATCTAAATCATTTTTTTCCTTTCAGTCAATCAGAATTTTGTTGGACTACATAAATTGGTTCAGTGATATGTCTCTCACACTCATACCTTTACAATTATAGGTTTGAATTATGCCCCTTCTTTTTAAATTAAAATTTTAATGAAAAAAACCACATTTGTATGTATTTTAAAATATCCAATATAAAATACTAATTTTTTTCCTACTTTCTTAAGAATAGTATATATAACTAAACCACAGTTGGATTTAGGTCTGCAAAAGCAACAGGCTCTTTGTTACTTTCAACAAGGCCATTTCATTTTCTTCTTCTTCTTCTAGCGATTAATTATAAGCTCATGTTTACATAATCAGCTTTCCACAGTAATAATGTAGTGATTGTTGCAACTCTCAGACATCAAGTCCTTTAGCATATATTAATATTCTTTAACCTCTTGTATGCCTGTCCTCAGCTTAGCAACTAAGAGTTGCATATGATCAACTTCACTTTGATCCCACATTGCATGAAAGGTTCTCTCTGGCAATGGTGGCAAAGTCCTTGGACGAACAGAAGGTCTGACTTGTTTAGTCTAGATGCTTCCATTGCACATCTCCGAATGAAGGATGTAACTTGGACCACAAGCAAAGACCTTTACTTGTCTGAGAAATTTAGTGTATGCTTCTTCTAGGATCTCTGACATTGAACACTTGATTTTGGCCAAATTCCTAGTGATTTTTCCTGCTAGCTAATAGGTAAAAATGATGAAGGGTTTTATTAATAATAATAAATTATTAATTTATCAGGATATTTTTTTATTTAAAAAAAAGGATTTTTTTTCAAAAAATATTTATTTTTCCTAAAGCATTATTGTTCAAAAAGACATCAATTTGATATCAATTTCAAGAAGATACAAACAATATTGGATACATGTTTTACCAAGACTTCTTAAATAGGTTATTTAGAGTTAATTAGTTGTATTATGAAATTATTAATTTATATATTAAATGGGTACTATATAAAACTATGTAATTTTTTTATAATGTATTATCTTATAAATTTATTCAATTATTAATTTAAAAGTTGATCCAAAATCGACAAAAAAATATTATTTAATCAAGATTATTAATTTAATAAATATTAATTTATTGAGTTTTTACTGTATATATTATTCAATTAAATTCATCAACTTCAAAGCTTCATAGCTAAATAATCATATTTATATGATCATCTCTAAGTTTACTTTTTACAAGACACCTACCAAATTCTTTTTATCCTTTCTTTTAGAAGAAAATTATTAAATATACATTTAATTAAAGACTTAACAACCCTTTTAACATAATCTTCATTTAAATGTGTAATATAGGTTGGTGTCATTAGCCTAAGATAGAATATTTGAAAGATATGGAATTTCAGATTCAATGGCTGACCCAATTAAAAACACAAATATTTTAATTTTAATTGAAGCTGTTTTTATTTTTATTATTATTATTATTATTAAAAGTAGAGTAAATCAGAGTCTGGTCTATGGAAATGACAGGAAAGACGTGCACACAGTGCTTTCTTTTTTCTCTTCTAGAGCTGCGAGCTTTTACAAAATGCTACATAGTACCCCTTGTTTGGGAAACAGAAAAAAACCAGAGACAAAATTACTTGATTTCTCACCATCTACCAAACCAACCTTTCAGCCTTCATCATTACCTTTTCATTTAAAATAATATTTTTTACCATAAATGATACAGATTCACTATGTACTTGTCACTTGACATGATTATATGGCATGACCCTGTGTTGGGGCTCTACCCTTTTTACCGATAACTTGTCAAGCTCTTTCATTTATCACCTTTTTCAAGTCTCTCGCGCTTTCTCTAAACAGGAAAGCGTGAAGCATTTTTGCTGTGTTGGGCAAGTAGGAAAATGGAAAATGATGAGAGAGGAAAAAAGAGGAAGGCCATTGATGAATCACCCCAACTCAACCTCAAAGTCAAGACTCAGGTTTTCTAGTAATCTGTTTGATTATTATTATTATTTTTCCTGGGTCGTTTTCTCTGTTCTTTTACTCTCTGTGTGGCTCTTTCTTTCTCTTAGACCCTGTCAAATACTTGGTTCTTTTTTCATGTGCGCGTGTTGCGCGTGTTCTTGCTCAAAATGCTTAGTGATTATTGTGTGGGTTTTGTGGTGCAGAAATAAGTAAGCAAATTAATGGCATTTTTTTGTTTTGATGGCGTTTAGAGTTTGACTGGTTTTTTTTGTTTTGTACAAATTTTGCTGCAAACCTTTCTGCATTTAATATGAATCATAAATTTTACCACTTCTCCTACATGATCTGAACCCAATGCCTAGCTGCTCTTGGATTTATCCAAAATATATATATATATATATATATATATATATATATTTTCTGATTTTAAAAAACAAAATTCTTTTGAAAGATTGTTTTTTGAAAATTTAAAAATTAGAGCAGAACAATTTGAACTTGCATGGCCTAGCATGAGCTAGTTTTTCTTCTTGTTAAGTCATCTCTTTGTGAAATATGAAGTGTATATGTATTTAGGAACTTAATGGCAAACAGATCTTTATGCTGCTTATATGGTATATATATTTAGACCCTGTGATATACCAGTACAAATTGTATATATGAAAGAGAAAAAAAAAAAAACATTTTGAGGTTTACTCACAAAACTTTGTGCTATTGTGTCCATATCCTGTAGGTAGCACTGTACCACTAATTAGTCCCATTGTAATTAGTTGCAACTAATTATGTAGGTTGTATTCTGTGATTGTGGCTGATTTTTAATGTCTCTGATATGTATATATTTTCTATAATCATATCTAGTTACTCTTTATATCAGTTCCAAGCTTTGTATTTGTGCTGTCAAAAATAAAGATTTATGCTCTCTTAAAGTAAATTGATGCACAGAAAATGCATTGCTATTTTGCATTGGAAAATAATTTTAAGATTTGGTTGTCTGATTCCCTATTTTCTTATACGATAACTTGAGGTAACAATATGTTCTACAGCATGTTGAATCAAATTTGTAGCTCATGTATACTCACCGTTACGGTTTAACTTGTTCGTATATCAACTTTCTAAGTTAAAATTTATATGACTATAAACGTGGATTTACCATTAGAGTCTTCCCCAAAAATGTAATGGTGGTGAATATGAGATATTACGGACTATTGAATACGAAACTAAGAAGAAATCGATTTCTATCAAGGACTTGATGAAGTTGAGAATGCAAGCAGAACACATAATTGTTGCTGAAACTGTAAAGCAGAGAATTATAATTTTGAACAAGCTGTGAAAGTAGTTAGAGTTTTCAGCTTCTGTGACCTACAACCCTAGCATAACAACATTATTTAGAACCAACGTTGTTATAAAAATTAAAATGCAGAATCATGTGTTTTTCAGTCTCTCACCCTTTTGCTTCTTAACTTTTTACGTAGGAGGGTCGTGAGTGCTACTTCAGGATCAGAGGTAATGACCCTTTGTTAAAGCTCATGAGACATTACTGTAACAAAAGACTGCTTGATTTTAAGACCATCAAATTCTTCTACAATGGTGTGCCTATTCTTCCGAAAGCAACACCAAACTCGGTGAGAAAATTCCTAACGTTTCAAGTGTTTCTTCTATATATGACTTTCGTTCTAAAATTGTTTCTTTGTTTCCAAAATGACTAAATTGATGCCAAGAATTGGTTTGAATGAGTGATTAACAACTGTAAAAGTAGACGCACTTCTCACAGCCTAGGCTGTTTCCTTACAAATTTTATCGGTTTACATTCTATTCGAAAATCATGATTTGGATACAGCCTTTTCATTTGATTCGATGATTTCAGTAACAAGATTGTATAGAAGCAATATCTGTGTAGATTGAGAAAGTGTTTGGTATAAAAATTTGAAAATTAGTGCTTTGAGTTTCAGAACCATTTGAGTTTGGAAAATATCTTACACTCTTTAACCATTTCTTTTGCACTGAATTCATAGCTTTGCATGGAAGATGGTGATGAAATTGATGCATTGTTTGAGCAATTTGGAGGTGGTGGTTGGAGGACCTTTTGACTTGCCTATGAAGCTTTGAAAATCTTGTTTATTTTGAAGTTGAAGAGACGAAGATCAACTTAATATTATGTGTGTGTATTTATGTATGTATGTCCTTATTTTATGTGTATGTATGTATGTGTACCCAATGTGCAGCTTTGCACATCATACAGGTTTTTCAACATGCTCAGTACATGCATATACATATAGCATAGATCAGACTTTTTATATACAGTTCAAAATCTCAAAAGCAAATTGTTCCTTCACAAAATAATTTTAAAAAATGAATAAATTGAAAAATATGGGTGGATGAAATCTTAATTACGCAGCTAAAGTCTAAATGTTAAGATTATAAACCAATACATCCGAAAAGTTAATAAAAAGTCAGATTATGAATTTTAATATACTAATGTGAAATTGAAGTTTATTCTTGTTTGTTTTCTCTCATTTTTCTAATATTAGCTTCCTAGACAACAATCATAATGATTTTAACGTAGTCGCTTCACATAACACAAAAAGAATAATAAAATAAAATTTTATGATTTGTTTGGTTCAATTGAGATTTGTCCCAAAAGAGAAAATAATAATAATAATAGAATTATTGGGTGTCAAACATTTTTCCTAATTAGATGCAAAGTCACAGAGTTTTCTTACCTTTAATTTTTTCTCTCAAACATTTCATTTTCAATGAGCAAACGCATTATAATGGGAAAAAAACACACTGTATTCCTCTTATTTAATTGTAAACTAAAAGTTTGCAACCAAATAAGCACGAACCCAACACACATATTTTCACATATTTTGTTGTAAAATTGACATGTTGAACAATATGTTGTACAAAACTTCTAGTTTTTGAGAATATATTCCTCATGCTAATGTTTTTGGTGAAGTTTATGTGCAAAGTCTGCTACAAATGATATGGCATTTTGGGTCAATTCCCACAAAATGAGAGAATCAAAAATTGCGCAAGAAAGAAGACATGCTAAGAATCTCTAATAAAAACTGACACATATTCATGTACGCCTGTTGCATAGTCGGTGAGCCAGTACCATGTTGATCACATTTTCAAGCTGGTAGCTCAAGCTTAACGTTGTTCTTCCAGCTGCAAAACATGGAAATGAAAGTGACAGTTTTACACAATTCACACCAAGTGTATGAGAAATGAGATTAGGTAATATGCTAAAGAATCTACCTCTGGAAGTAATAGTAGAAGAAATCAACATAGAGCAAAGTCTGAATAAGCCCTGCTATCCATGCTGCAAGATAAAGAAGCATTAAGCCTCATATGGAAGTTAAAATTGAGATGCAATAGACGTAAGAAAAAATGCATTGTACGCGTGAAACTTGCTAAAACATATATCTTATGCATAGACAAACTTAGAAAAGCTCTTACTTATCCAATGGGAATAGTGGTCCTCGGTAAAGTAGCGATATGCCCAGTTTACTATGTACAATGCTCGATATGCCCTGCAATAAGTCAAGCAAATGAAATTATTACTTCTATATAAAAGTGAAAACCATGGGCTAATCAGATGAATAGACCAGACCAGTTTCCATGAGTTTCAACCTAAAAATAACTTTATCTGAGACAAGAATAACAAAAATTCCATAACATTTGCATGATTTGATTTGAAAATGACAATGAGAATAATAATAATAATAATAAATCAACTTGTGTGTGATTCTTAATTCCAAACAAAGAAAGGACTTGCATTGCATTACCAACACCCAATACCCACATGTACGTAAATTAAACGGTTGACACTTCATTTTTCCTGCAAAAAGTATCCATCTTTCTATGTACCTATCAATTCTCCCATTTTCAGCATTTCTTTCTTTTCACCATACATTTCATCTCTTTCTGCAGAAATTCTCTTTTACATTAAAGTTTCCTTCTCAAGGCCTATCCGTGTGTGTGTGTGTTCTTGCCAGTTGCTGAGTCCTAATTTCAGGGAAAAGCATAATGAATTAACTCTTTTACAGAAATAAAACACTTACATGAATAGATGACTTTATCCTTCAATGCAACATAATTGCTAAAGTTCTAGTAGGTAAAATGGTCTCATAAAAAGCGAATCCATTCTTAGCCAACTCATCATTTAAAGAGTTCTTTACTGGTGCCTACTAAATATCTGAGTGAACCATATCACCATTTTTCTTGATTTCAGCCTATTTGGACAAGTTTACTGGCTCAATAATGTTGGTCGTGCCACTGAAATCTGGCTGCCAACAGAATTACATTACAAAATAACTTTAACTTATAATGTTCGGACCAAAACATGGTTTTCTTCTTATTTGCTTTCATATTACACATATACTTTTCTACTTAAAGAGATTCCATACATTTATTCTTTTGAGTTCCAAGTTTCCAAATCATTCCATCTCCCATCCTCAAATAATAAATAAATAATGTGAAGTAAAATAGAACTTCTAGCTCTTTCAAATGGTTATATAAAGTAATTTTGTGTTTTGATCTAAGATACAAGTAACATAAATTAAAAACTCAAACTAAGACCAAGAGTTATGTGTGTGTGTGTGTGTGTGTGTGTCTCTCTCTCTCTCTCAAAATAAAAGCATACTTACTTTTTCTTCAAAATGACAAACTCTTTTTTCTATAAGAAGAGTTTCACAGAAACCCACAGAGGGTTGTACTGCTATACACAAGCAAAAAAGAGAGTAACCTTGTTCATAAAATTAAACAGTAGATTCTCCAGACTGGCTTATTAAAGGCAAACTTTACATCAGGGCGACACATGAAATAGCAATGTTGTGGAAGAATTACCAATTGGCATATCATTCGCTAATACAGGTCTTATGATTAGAAATATATGATACATATACAAAATTAAATCACTTTATTCAGCATAAAGATAATTGCATCTCCTATTTGGGAGAACCAATAAGCTCGTAATATGACTTTTTGATCTACTCATTTTTAGTTTTATCTTATTCATCTTTTACAGTAATCATAAATAAAGAATAAAAAAGATTTAAAAGAAACATGAATATAGTGAAAGCACATTAAGTGCCAAAATGATGGCATAGAAGATGATGGAATAATGTATCTAATTCCAAATTCATGCAATCCAAAATGGTAGAAAATCTCATGAGTCGGAAGGACACAGAACTATGTGCAAGAAAAATTGAATCTGGAAGCAAATTCTTAACGGAAAGAAGATACCTTATCACATCTCAAATTCACAACAAAGAAAATACAAAAGGTGGTTTAAAAAAAAATAAACAAGAAAGCCATAATGGAAATTTGGACTGAAACATTCCTCATGCAATTTAAGAATAGTTTGGTATTCAAGAAACTTAGAAAACACTTATTTAGAAATAGAAGATTACCCCATGAGGAAAATATATTGCCCTGTCAAGTTATCAATATTTCTTGTCCTTTGCAAAAGAACCAGCTGGGGAAGTATGGCAACGGCTTCCAAGTATATGGAAAATGTCCACATTACCTTGAATTAAAAAAACATCACATCAGAAATTAAAACAAAGGAAAAAGACAGTGTACGATAAATTAGGTACAAATATGACCATGTCAAGTGTAAGATCTTACGCTTAATTAAACTAACACAGAATCAAATGAATCCAAGAAGAACAAAATGGAATATGTAGATACCTCTAGAAAAGTGAACTTCTCATTCATAACCAGGGCTAAAAGCAGGCAAGGTAGTATGAGAAAAAGATGGCGAAAGGTGTCTTGGTCTTTATCATAGGATCTACGAACTATTCTGTGACGCCTCATATACCAAACAATGGAGAAGGAGCTGCCCAAAAATATCAACTTCATTATGGTATTATAAAGCGAGGCAAGTTAGTAAATATATCCAAATAGCGGGTAGCAAAGACAATAGCAAAGAGTTCTTGAGTCTTCAGAGAAATGCCTGCAAAAAAACATAGGAAGTCAAAGTTCAAAGAGACCAACTTTAAGAGAAATAGGAGATTCCAATAGGCATCACTTGGGAATCAAACCTACCACAGTATAAGACATGCAGAAGGATCATAAATTGATATAATAGAGCAATCTCAAATAATAATGACAGAATACAATATAACTAGAATAGACATGTGTCATCATAGTTACATGTTATGGCCTAAAAAGTTTGAATTAAAAAAGTTCGGTGCAAACCTCCCTTCTTCAATAATATAAAGCAAACAAGTATTGAAATCTCTAAAGCATCAAGTTCACATAATAACTAAAATAAGATAGAGATTTAAACAACCAGAACAAGGAAAGAAATCAAAATTCTTCAATCTTTGCCGCATTAAGACATTATCAACGAAGTTGGCAGGTATAAGATGACAGATGTGTCAAAAAATCAGTCATCCTTTCTTGACATTTGTAATCCCTTTGATTTCTTCAAAAAAACATTAATTTAGCTATACCATTTCATTTCCTTCTGCTAATCTACCTCAACAATCATTTCCTGAATTGTGATTAAATTAGATGTTTGATGCATTCCATACCAGTTAGAACATCATGCATGATCTAATAATTCATAAAAGCATCCTAAAAAAAAAAATTAAAAAAAGAAAAAGAAAACAAAGAAAGAAAATTAGATGTGATATCCTGATTCAATCACACAAAACTACACTTAATTCACTTCAAATGGAGTCTTTTCAGCTTTCAACCCACTACCCTTAAAACCTCTAAACCTTGGCCCTTTTTCCATTTTTAATCAAAGACAGAGAGTAGCAGAAAATGGTTAAGTATTGGAGAAAAGAACAGCTTTGTCATCAACTTTCATCATTCACTGTCCCATTGCTAGTATTACTACAACAAAGATTCAATATATTCTCATTCTGACAAGTACAAATTCCAGTTCTGAAGCATCTCTAATTTTCTATACCATTCTCTCCCTCTCCCTCTGCTGCCTTTCAGATTAAATAATACGGTCCACTAACAACAATTAAGCACGGATCTCTTTCTGGATATGCCTAAGTCAATTGCATAATCAATTATAGAAATGAATGTTTTGTGACAGCCATCTAAGCCCTTTTCTGATTTTGTACACTTTTCATCTCTTGCTCGCTTGTTTGTCAAACTAGTACAACCGTATATAAATTTTATAACAATCATGACAGTACAAATCAGCGAAGCTCCTTTGAATACCCTTCACCCACCACAAAACAGAACCATCCAAAACTTAAAAGAAAAGCCATTTCAGCTAGAGCTCATAAGCACCCAAGAACAAAATTTGTTCACAACCTGACATTCTGCAGCATTGCCACAGCTCTACTATCTTAATGTAAGTCAAATACACCTACATTCTAACCCAATCTCGAATTTTTACCTTTTAACTTAATCAAGTGAACTCAACTTTCATAAATTAGAACAGAAAAAGAATACAAAATTATTCAAAACTTCAAAAATAAAAATCCACCCTTTTTCTTCCTCTCCCAGTAACAAAACAAAACCCAGATAAAATTCATCAAACAAAACACGAAAATAAGCGCGCTCAAAAAATAAATAAATAAATAAATAAATAACCATGAAAATGGAAACGAAAACGACAATTAATAATCTGTGAGCTCCATGAAAAAAAATGAAAAATGGAAGTGGGAGCTAACCTGCGCAGGATTTGATAGTGTGGATCTTGAGGAGCAAAACCAGGACGCTAGCCAAATGGAACATGTCCCCAGCTAATCTGAATATGTTCATTTTGTCTTTTTGCGTTTACAGAGAACCAAAACGAATAAAGTGAATAATGTAGATTAAGAGCCTCTCAGGATCAATCGGAGAATATTGTCTCGGCAAAAGTTTTCCCTCCAACTATCCCAGATCTCCCAATTGATCCACCAGAAAAAGCAGTACTTCAATTTCCCGGTTGGAAGATCTTTCTCTTCTTCGAATTTTCTTTTTTTCTCCAGCAGTTCAGGAGAGAATGATAAACCTGGTGACGGACCTCACGGTAACGTTAACTCCTTCTTCTTCTTCTTCTTCTTTTTTCTAATAAAAGTAATTTTTAGTTTTTTTTTTTTTTTTTAATAGAAAAAGTAGTATTCAGTCCACCATTGCGCACGCGCTTCTAAAAATGTAACTGAGGACCCAATGAGGAGTTAGTCCAGTTGTTAATCAAGAGATGTGCTCCCCTTCTACGGATTTAATTTTATTTTTGTGGGATGGATCAGATTTGTCACGCGAAATTATTTAATATCTAAAATTTTAATCTAATCTGTATATATTTTTGCAATTCTAAATGCTGGATTAGAATTACATGTGGCATCGTCCTGTCTAATCCGGCAACATAAACACCTCCTAAATTTTAATAATTTCTAATAAACTTTTAAATGTACCACGCTGATATGCAATTGTCTGAAAAAATAATAATCTAAGTACAGGTAAGCTAGCCCTTACACTTAAGATAAAATATAAAATATATATATATATATATATATATATATATATATATATATATAATTAGGGCAGAAGCATTTGTTTTGGAGCGACTCGGCATGAGTTTTGAGACTTGGTAGTTACGATTTTTGTAAGGTATTGCCGTTTATCACACGGCCTATATACACCCACCCACACAAAAAAACACATTTACCCTATAATATATGCCACCTGTCTTCTCTTCCTTTTCTGCCCTTGCGGTATTGGTTTTTCTACAATTTTATTCCTCATTAATCATTTTTTTTTTTATCTTCTCTTTTTCTTTTCTTTTTTGGCTTTGTTGTTGTGTCTTTTTTTAAAAAAAAAAAAAAGTATATATATATATATATATATATATATATACTTATGTGGGCTGGCTATGTTTCTTTGTAGTTTTTACGAAATGTTTTTGTTTCAGAGGGCAACAATTAGTATCCAAAAATTTGATGTACAAGTTTTTCATTAATTAATAATATTATTGAAATCAATAATATTAATTCATCAATATCAATTTGAAAACCGAAAATGGTATTATCAAACACAAATTTGATTGACTAATTTGAATGAGAAAATTAACTTTGATTTATTAAACTTTTCAATGAAGGTTAAAAAAGGAAAGAAAAGGGAAGAAGAAGAAGGAAGGAAAGAAAGAAAGAAAATGTACGCCTCATTAAAATAGTTATGAAATTTTAAGTACACATTTAATTACAAACTCTCTAACAATATATACTGCCATTCTTTATAAAATTTATCATATTTTATTAATGTAAAACAAGATTATAGAGCCTATTATATTTACGTTATTAGTTTAATTATTATTATTTTTAATAAAAAAGCATTTCATTTCAAATTTTGTTTTCCATTTTAAATTTTATTTTGAAACACTTCACATGCAGAGAGGGTGTTGCCAAACATACACATTAAAAAATAATAATAATAAAAAAGAGGAAAAATCAAAAGATGAAATCTACGCTTCATTTTCTGTAGACAAATAGCTAGCTCTACGCGTACCATTGAGAGTTGAGACAATTGTCGAACGACATCGTATCATCAAGCATTGGAAAAATAGATAGTTATTTGTCAGTGGGGACTGAGAATTCTCGCCGGAGGTTTCATGGGGAGAGGAGGTATTGGAGGGCGTCGAAGGAGACGTTGAAGAAGGTGAGAGGGAAGTGGTGGAGGCGCTGTGTGCGCAATGACGTGGGTCAGCACTCAACACGCTTCAAGCTTCACGCTTGGCGGCGCGGGTGCGAGATGGCATGGGTCAGCGCGCAGACAGTGTGCGACATGATACGTCACGATGGCGCGTGGTGCGCCGCTATTTTTTTTGCTTACATATAAAACGCCAAACTTGGAAGCACTAAAACATGTCTAAGCACCCATTTGCTTAATGACCTGCTGTACAAGATATTATGCTGATCCAAAGCACCCATTTGGCATATTCTACTAAATTTTTATTCAAATAAAATGCTACATTCAAATACCTCATTTGTAATTTTATATGTTCAAAAAAACAGCTAATTTGGTTTTTAATATATTTTCTTTAATTTTTAATTTGTTTTCTTCAAGTTGCAAACTGGTTCAGATTGAATGGAGTGGTTTTTGCAGACTTAACAGTAACTGTTAGCTGATACAAAGAATAAATATTTGTCTCATATGCGTTCTTTATCCTTGTTTCTCATTTGAGCTGGAAGCCTTTCAACAACCTCTTTTCCCCAATGACAATTCCACCCCCCCCCACTCTCTCTCTCTCTCTCTCTCTCTCTCTCACTCTATTATATATACATGGGCTCCCCGCACTATTGTCAGCTACAAGTTTTCATTTTCTTGTTCACATTTGCAGCTTGAATGGGTCAAAGCAGTGTAAGCTTTCAATACCTTTGTTGTGTCTGTGTTAATGCATGAGAGGAAGTCCCGGAAATGGGTTTGGTGTCAATCTCCATAACTGGACTTTCAGTGTTGTTTACACTGAGCTTCACGTTTGTTCGTGGAGGAATTCCAAGTACCCTTGATGGACCTTTTAAGCCCGTCACTGTCCCTCTTGACAAAAGCCTCCGAGGCAATGCCATTGACTTGCCAGATACAGACCCTCGTGTTCAAAAACTCGTTGATGGTTTTCAGCCTGAACAAATCTCTATCTCTCTCTGCAACTTATGACTCTGTATGGATATCTTGGATCACAGGTCTGCTTAGCTTTCTTTTTGCTTCTTTCAAGTTCATATGCGAGTTGAGTAGGATAATGATAGGAAAAAGACACTTGAACTTAAAGTTAACTCCGCTTTTGGAATCTTATCAATGGTTTTGTCTTTTCAAAAGGAATAGAGACAAGGAGTTTGAATAATTAGTTAATTTAATACTGTGTTCCAGTGTGGCTAATGCGAATAAGCTAGTCTTCCTATTTTCCTGATGAGATTAGACTTCTGGTTTAGATATAGAAATATCAATTATTATTATTATTATTTTTTTTTTAATTTTTGTATAGTATTAGTTCTGTCTCTCTCTCTCAGTTTCACATATCATTATTCTTGTTACTGCTACATTTAACAAAATGAAGATTGTGTATAATTATAGAATGGATGTTCTTGGACTTTCTCTTTAGGAAACGTTTTGTGTCTTTTATTTCTCAACATATGTGCTTCTTCATGTTATCTTCTAGTCTAGTACTTAATATGGCCAGATTAACTTAATTTGCAGGGGACTTTCAAATTGGTGACAACATAACCCAACTAGATCCTAGTTCTATAGAGAGTTTTGTTTTTGGGAAGTATGGATATCCCATTACTCACCAAAAACTGGGTACTCTCTCATTTACAATCAACTTTACCCTTTTGAAGGCCTTCAGAACTACACTTCTGGAATTATACACCATGTTCGTCTCACCGGTATCATATGTACAAACTCTTATGACTTCATGAAAATTCACACTTCATTCTCAAATTTGCTTGCCATTTTAAGTACTGCATACAAAAAGCTATAATCTGATTTGAAATCAAACAAATAGAATCTACAAATATAGTAATTTCCTCCTATATTTGCACTTGGGATTCTTTAGCTAGTTTCTTATTTTTGTAATGTCTTACACTTTCATGTCAGTTTATACCTCAATGAATTTCCAAATACTTTCTTCTCCAAAATCTTTGCCATTTCAAGTATTTCCTACCAATATCTACAAATTGATATGAAATCAAACAAATAGAATCAATGAATAATGTGGATTCCTCCTCTGTCAACTTGGGATTTTGTAGCTTCGTGATTTTACAGTGTCTTTCTGCTGCAGGGTTGAAACCCAATACATTATATCAGTACCAATGTGGAGATCCTAATATTCCGGCAATGAGTAAGATGTACTATTTCAAGACTATGCCGATTTCTGGCCCCAAGAGTTATCCTAGCAGAATAGCAGTGGTTGGTGACTTGGGTCTTACATACAATACCACATCAACAATTGATCACTTAATAAGTAACCATCCTGATCTTGTTCTGCTGGTCGGAGACGTCTGTTATGCTAACATGTACCTCACAAATGGGACTGGTTCTGATTGCTATTCTTGCTCATTTTCACAAACTCCTATTCATGAAACTTATCAGCCTCGCTGGGATTATTGGGAAGGTAAATATTGTTACCTTTCTTATTCTCATTTATCTTTCTCAAAACCATTTGGTGATAATTATACATTACTCACAACTAACCCCATCGTATATTTGTTCTTTAGGTACATGCAGCCTCTAGTTTCCAAAGTTCCAATTATGGTGGTAGAAGGGAACCATGAAATCGAAGAACAGGCCGAAAACCAAACATTTGTGGCTTACAGTTCCCGATTCGCATTCCCCTCAAAGAGAGCAGATCATCGTCAACTCTCTACTACTCATTCAATGCTGAGGCATACATTTCATAATGCTTGGTGCATACAAATCTTATGGAAAAACAGGTGAAATTTAGTTTTGCATTTCCATATTGTGCTTGATAAATTTATATATGCATTTGTTTCATTACTTGTACCACTTTTCGGATTAAGCAGATTTTGGGATTTCCTTGTTTTAACCATTACAGATGACCAGTACAAGTGGCTGGAAAGAGACTTGACTAATGTAGACAGAGAAGTGACTCCATGGTTGGTAGCTGCATGGCACCCCTGGTACAGCACCTATAAGGCACATTACAGAGGCTGAGTGTATGAGAGTAGCAATGGAAGACTTGCTGTATAAGTACCGCGTTGACATTGTCTTCAATGGACATGTAAGTAAAATAATACAATTCATGATTACCCTTTTGACTTGGTAATGTGTTTTGTTCAAGCTCTTGGAGAAAATCCATGTGTTTATTTGTGTGTTCCTAATGAACTGTAACCAACAGGTTCATGCCTATGAAAGGTCAAACAGAGTGTACAACTACACTTTGGATCCTTGTGGCCCAGTTTATATAACAGTTGGCGACGGTGGAAACCGGGAAAAGATGGCAATTGAACATGCTGATGAACCTGGAAACTGTCCAGAACCATCAACAACACCGGATAAGTATATGGGTGGCTTTTGTGCATTTAATTTCACATCAGGACCGGCTGCAGGAAAGTTCTGTTGGCACCAGCAGCCTGAATATAGTGCATTCAGAGAAAGCAGCTTTGGCCATGGAATTATAGAGGTACTCTTTCTCTTTCTCTAGATCATTATCTTGTACAATTACCGCAAGATTAGATCTAGACCAGGATTTCTATATGAACTCGTATACTAATCTTGCTTCTATACCTGATTGGTTCTGTTATGTCAAGAAAATAGTACATCATCTCTCATACATTTATCAACTTCCAATTCTTATTGACAATTATCTTCTTGTTATACTTCATCTAATTGTTTTTATTTATGATTGTTTTAGCCCTAAACATGTTAGGTGACTTATTTGTGGTACCAACTAATACTCTTAGATAAAGTTGGAAAAGACTCTTTGTAAAGACTCTTAGAAGACAGTTTCTAGGCCATATAGGCTATCAGTTTGAATCTGAAATGGACTAGTCTCAGTCAAGAACATAGTGAAGACAGTTTCTAGAACCTCTTATATATCGAAGACATTGCTGAGATAGAGTCTAAATTTCAGTTTAGAAAACTTCAATTGTAGATGTCAGATTTTCTAAGTACAATGCGTTAAAAGTAATTGGGGTGTTCAATTTTGAAAATGGTTCAAGCTTAAGATTCTTGTATGCGTGGAATAAGTCCTGCTAATGTGGTCCAGATAAGATCAAAGGATTACAAGCTGATAGGTCTTATTTTTTGCAGGTGAAAAATGAGACTCATGCTTTGTGGACTTGGCACCGCAATCAAGACTTGTATAGAGCTGCTGGAGATCAGATTTACATTGTTAGACAGCCTGAGAGGTGTCCAGTTGTGTAGGTAAATTTTTTTAAAAGAAATAAATAAATAAAATAATAAAAATTAAAAATTAAAAATAAAAATATAAAAGGTAAAAACAGAACCTTGACCACAATGATCAATTCTAGTACAATTATTCACCTTAAAGCCACAAGAACTAGTAGATTCTTGTGTAAGACAGTAAAAAGAGTCTCATAAGAGGTTATTCTTTTGCCTTTTCTTTTCCCTCTTTTTCTTATAAATGCATAAATATTAATTAAAATAGCAATAAGACAAATACATGCCACATCAGCATCTATTTAGTTTTTTTGATTAGGAAAAAAAAACCTCAATGTGATTTTATTAATGTCTTACAGAGTCTTGTTGCTGTATACATCAGCAACTGTTTAGTGTGTACACTTAAAGCATATCATTTCTTTGAACTTATTTTGATGCCAACACAGTGTATCTTATCATCGATTCACAACTATTTGAAGAAAATTTGAACACCTTTTTGCCACTTTGAACTATAGCTTGAAAAAGGTAAACAACTTCTTGAGTTTGGAGACTGGGGTTCTTAGTGATATTCAAAGACAAAATACATTGATTTTGAAACTTTGTTAGGACGAATTAGTGCGCAAACTGGTGAGGAAACTATACTTAGGGAAGCGAATTGCTTTCGAATTTGTTGAAATTTCAGCTCTTGGCCAACTTTGAGGATCAGTCTCCAATTCGAATAAATGAAGCTCTCTCCACTTAATGAAGTTCTGTAAACATTGAGTTAAGCAAGTAAACGCCCAATTGTCTTATTTGATTCGAGGATACAACTTAGGTTAGAAATTGAGAAGTAGGGAATTAAATACTCGTGGATTAATATAATCTTTATTTCGTGAATGATCTACCACGTACAGTTTCTCGATTAGATGGGAACATTCAACCGTGGCCCATGGATAGAAAACTTCGATTCGCCGATTACGCGGTCGAGAGGTTAGAGCCCGATTAATTGGCCCTTGGACGAATCCGGTGCCCGACCTGATGAAATAGGTTCTTTCTTCCGAACATCTTTGGGCTGTTTCCAGGTGGATGGCGGTGAAATCCTTCTTTCTTTAAAGGGGCTATTCATCAGGGCTAAATTGAGTACATGGTGCTTAACTTAGAAAGTGCCAATCACGACTCGATGGATAAGTTGAATCAATGTATTTGGGAAACTTCATCACCCCAGTGGTTTAAGATTTTTAAACGATGACTAGCGGGGGTCGCAAGCTAAATTGTTCAACAACGGTTCGGTTTCATAGAAGTGAGAAATGTGGAGGGATTTGCATTCTTGATTCTTGATTTGTATGTCGCGCCAATGATGAAGTTTTAGTGACAATGGCTTTGAAGATAGACATCCTTGAAAGACTACATGGTACAGGACTTCTTTTGTGATTTAAAGAGTTTAGTTCTGCTTTGAAATTTTCTTTGATGGATCGAATCAAAAACCGCTTTCAATGAATTGGTTCTTATAATGGGGTTGGGAGTTTCTTTGGATTTGTTCAGGGGTTAGTAGTGATCAACTTTACCCACTTTTGGCCGGTATTGTCGAAGATTTTTGAAGGGTATTTATCTGGATGGTGGAACTCTCTCACTGGAATTTCCTCCCAGGAACTCCTCTTGAGGCTTCGCCTCATACATCAATTGACGGCGTGCTCGTATTTCGCGGAGAGGGACTTATCGGAATTTTAGGTGTTTTTGATGCCTGATACTCTACGTTTCTATTCGAATTAATTTGTCGACTGGACAAATCAGCATTTATTTTAGTTCAGTTAATCTGGTCACTTGTCAGCCTTGAGATTACAGCATGGCTTGAATCAATTTGAATTAGTCTTTCCTTTTATCTATCTGGGGTTCCCTTTTAAAGGAAGTCACCCTTTCGGTGTACTTACGTCACATCAGTGATGGATTTTGGGCAGTTAGCCTCTTGAAGGCGTACCACTACCGATGGCGGCTTCATTTGTCTTGATTAACTTCGGTGATTACCTGAAGTTTGTCAGCGCGTTTATGAATTCTGAAATGGCGATGGGTTTCTTTGAAGTCTCTTAAGGGGCTATTGAACTTCCTGGAATTTGGATCTTCTCGGTTGGAAATGGATCTACAGTTGCTTGTTAAAGGTCACATTTCAAGCCCATTGTCGAGGGGGTTTGAGTGCGAAAAACACGGTCACCTTTAATAAGGGCAAGTAAGTTGTTGGGAAGTTGATGAACGAGGATTAAATTCGTTTTAGTTTCCTTGGTGACTTAGCAGGAAATTTAAACCCTGTATTATCTTTGCTTCACCGATGCGGCACGAACTGCGGGGCAATTTCTATCTTACCATTTCGAGGGAAGCGATTTGGATCATCAGGTTCAACTCGGGGTTCGTTACAGGTTGACTGGTACGGGGATGCCCGTTATTGAGTTTATTCTGAAACTTCGGGAGATTTATCGACCCAGAACCTTCAGTGGCGATACGGTTTGATTGATAGCAATTGGAACAAACGAGTTTCATTATAGCTTTTCAGCAGGTTGTGCTCGGGAATTGAAAGGTGGCGATTTTATTAGGCACGATGAAAGAGTTTGGCCCAGTTCAGCCTCGAGGCGCCAGAGGTCTTAGAGATATCTATCTTCGCCTTTGGAAGTGTTTTATTCTTTAGGGCAGGTTGAACCGTTTGGAAGTGTTTTATTCACCATTTCGCTCGTTTTCGTTTGGCGTCTTAACGTACATACGTATTCCAACGGCGATGTCTTGATTAGGAGGGTTTTATAAGCCTCAATCTGAGTTTGTAGTAAGATAAAGCAGTTCTCATCTATGCTTGACTTGCCCTAAAGCGAATGCCATTTGGGATTCTTGGGGTTGCCTTGGGATCGAGATTGGTTACTTCAATTCGGTGGATTTGCTATGTTTGAGAGAAATTTATGGAATCTCGTTAAACCTTCCGGTCTTGTCTTTGAATGACGGTATTGTTAGTGCTCTCTGTATTTGGTATGTTAGGAATCAAGGCATTTAGTAATATCTTCCATTTCCTCACTAGCGTTCTTTGGCTTTCATTTGGGCTGATAGGGAAGCAAATCTATTGAGAAACGATGAGCTGAAAACTCAGGTGGTGATCTTACGATCCGGAAATTTGGGTTAGGTCTTTTATATAGGGCTCCTCGGTTTATTAGGTGGTTTGGTCTCCACCTAGGGATAAGTTGAAAAGGAGTTAAAACCCATGGTCTTGTGGTTGTCCGGGCGGGTGGTTCGGTGGATACTTACGATCCTTTAGTAGGGGCTTACATTAAAGGCGATTCGAGTTCATGCAGCGGACTGTGTTATGCACTTTGAGAGTGAGCTTTGGGTGCTATTATTGCTTATTGGCGTCTTAGAGATTTGGTTAGGATCATCTTTGGTTGGAGTGTGACTCCACTTATATGCGTCAATTTGCTCTTTCGTGAGAGGAGGTAGTTCAGGTAGGTCGCAAAGCAAGATGGGTCTTGCATTAGTTATATTTCCGCCGATTCGGGTTTCTGCATCGCCGGGGAAATCTGCGGATGCTCTTTTCGAAGATTCTTCTTCTTCACATGGGCCTTGATGGTGGTAGGTCTTCAGGGCTCTTGCCGAATCGTTATAGAAATGTCGATGGGTTTGCAAAGTATAGATTTAGAAAGTAATTTAATGGTTGTATCTTGTTCCGGTACTCTTTTTACGGATTGAGATTTTTCCACTTTGGGGTTTTCCTTTTCGTAGGGGTTTTAATGAAGTACGGGCGTTGTTTTTCTTCTTTTTATTCTTCATTAATTTTTTCTTTTCGTTTATTTGAGTCTCTATACACATTGTGTAGTTCTTTATACTTGATTGTAATCTTTTTATTTAATAAATTTTTGCTTGTTGATTGTGGGTTTGGAGGGTTGGTTGGGATGTCTGCGGGTTAAGAGGATGCTGACCTAGTTTGGATGTCTCTTTTCGTCTATCCAAACAAGTAATCTCTTGATTATTATTATTATTGTGTGTTATTGTGTATTGTTGTGTGTGTATTATTGTGTATGTATTGTTATGTGGCATTCTGGGGAGAGAGGCTAGTGAGAGAGAGTGCAGGGGGCGATCTTGTTCCTTGTAGCGTTTTTATTGGATTTTCATCGATTGAAGCTTCTTCCACGGGATTTAAAGGCTGCTTTAGTAGTGGGTTCTTGTGAGTGTATTGCATTGTAGTTCTTAGCGATTCATTGGGAGGGCGGCTTGCAATCTTAGTGGATTAAGCATCTTTGAAGGCGGTTTGAGTTCTCTGTGAGGTTAGCGGGTTCTGAGTGATCTGCCCGGTGATTTCAATCTATGACCGTAGGCTTCGCGTGAGTCTGCTTCTTTTAGGTCGGCTTCGTGTCAATTTGCGAGGAGTTTAGTGAGCAGTTTGAGGGTTTGGAGCTTCGGGATCTTAATCTGCCGTCGGCGAGTCTGAGTTGGCTACTTGGCGTAGTTAGGCATTTGGATTCTCTGGACTATAGGTTTGATCCTTGAAGTGACTATTAATGTGGACGGTTGATCCTTGAATGAGAGAGTGCGGGTGTGGGGAGTTACCGAACTTTCTTTGTGTGCGTGGTTTTGCAACTAATTTGGTACATTACTGTTATGATTAAGGCTTGGGTTACGCATTTGTGTTACGGTGATCAAAATTGTCGCGACTTACGATAACAAATCCATGTTGTAGCCTGACGATCTTCATTTATACCAGGCGGGCCCGATTCGTTTGGATTGCATGTGATCTGTTGTCGAGAATCATAATTTCGGGGAAGCGTCGTTCTCAACCTATTGAAACGTTTCCGTTTGAGCTTGGATTGCACGCAAGTTGTGGAGTTTTGTTTACGTGAGTTCCATTTGAGGTTCACGCGGTTTCCGTTTGGATTATCACGATTAGATGCCCGACATTGAGCTTTTATTTACACGGGAGTTATTGGGATCATTGAACTAATTTGTGATTCTGATACCTGGGAATTGTGTTTTTGTTATGTGGTTTGCACTGCCTAGCATGGGAATTTTATTTCGATTCTTTAGAGATTAGTCACGTGGAACCGGATTCTTTTAAAGCGTGGTGGATTTTGTGGTGGAATTGGATTGAATTTTTAATTTGGGGTCTCTGTTATGGATACCTTTGTGCTTGGTTGGAAATCTTGGGGCTAGAAGCAGAGAAATATGGTGAAGGCGATTACCTGAGGTGAAATATGGTGAAAGCGAGCAAGGCAATTGGTGAAGCGATGAATCGGTTGACAATAGGAAATAAGTTTGTGGAAAGCAGAGATGGTGGGAATGCACCTAATCGGGGAATACCATCATTTGCATCGATCTTGAGTAAGCAATATGGAGGACCTTCTGCGTACATTTGTTTTAAATGGTAATTCTATTTACGCACTTGAAACCAATGACAATCAAAATGTGCCTATTAGGAAGGGAATTTTATTTAGGTTAGAGTAAATGATGCATTTATAAAGAGCGTATTGCTCTTTGTCAATTCATTAATAGTGAGAGTTGTTCACTTCGAGAGGAGAGAAACCATGGAAGCATGTGATTTGTTTTAAAAGCTATGGCATTTGGAAATTGAATAAATGGAAACTAATCTCGCTAGGAAGAATTATTTTCATGTTACAGTATTACGAAGATGATAGGAAAAAGTATGGTCGGGGATTATTAAATTTAAAACCCGGTATTGTTACTTCTGGGCTTGGGTAAATAATTTTAACTTGTTTGCCTTGAAAATCTACAAATGCGAGGTTTGGGTAAAATTTCACAATCGAGTTGGGAATATTGGCATCATCCGATTCTCTTTTGACGCTGCGAGAATTGGAGTTCCTTTGAGAATTCTTGATGCAACATTATCGGCAACTTTGGCTACTTTGCTTCTTAGTGGATGTAGACTTGGGGCTTCATTCACGAAAAATTATTATTGGAAGCGGAAGACACATTACGTGAGGTTGGTTAGAGTATGAAAATTGTCGAATTTTGCTCTCGCACGCATGATATAGGACATTGATTGGGTGATTGTCGTATGATTGAAAAGGCGTTTACCTCACTATGCCTCGATAAGAGTGGGATCAGAAACTGCTTTTCAAATTCATAAGCCTAAGCACTCCTAGTTCTTCATTGGTTGGATACAAGTCGGGGAGGCGATCATTGGGTTTGCATGCGGAAACTCTCGTAAGCCTCCACTTCTTGCGGGGTTAAATGTTATGGGTTCTCGGATTCCTACTTGCGGCGGCGGTTACTTGCACGAGATAGTTGATTGGATAAAGGGCATTGATGCGAGGAAAATATTATGGGAGCGAGTGTTGAGAATGTGCCTTGATTTGGCGGCGCGCTTTGGCGATTGGATGATGAGTTACCTGGTGGGAGGTGGGGTGAAATGAGGATGAATGCGGTATAATTCTTTATGACCAGGACATTTCTCATTTCGGCTCGTAAAATCTGGATTTAGTCGCTTTGGACCGCCGGTTTTAGAAACTTCGAGATCAGAATGCATGGACCCGGTCGAAAGCGGTCGTAGAAACTGGCCGGAGACTAGAATCGTCGGGAATGACAATAGGATCGACCAAGCCGTGACTCGGGCCTCCAATCCAGAAAATCAATGATTTTTACGTATTGGAATTGTAGGGGTTTTGATAACGTCTGTAAAGTGCAATATGATTTTTGTGCGTGTAACCCCATTTCATTATGTTGCGTTGAAGGTATGGTGCACGATCACGATTCGCCTTTCCTTTTGGAGTCAGTTAAAAATGAAGTTCATTCGCTAATAGATCAGCTACTTTTGTGGTAGCAGATGCTTTTACTCGTTACTGGAGGATACTAGGATTTTATTGAGGAACAAATCGTTTGGTGGATATTCCGGGGTGGGGTGGTGTTCTTTGTGTATGGGTGTGTTTCGGGACATGAAAAAATCATGGCGTTTTGGGAAATTTGCTGGTTATTGATGAAATTAAGAACATTGTTAGTGACTTTAATGCCATTAGTGCTTGTAGAGGTGCGGTGGTGGTCACCCTGCTCAGCTCTTAACATCGCCCGACTTCGGGCCGCGATGGAAGGCTGCGGGTTTTGTTACGATTGATCGCCGGAGCTTTCTTTACTTGGGGTAGGCGTGGGACAGCAGGTATGTCAAGCAAATTGGGCCAGTGCTTTCTGCTCCCGATTCTTGCTTGGAGTGCAGGATTCAATATCTTGTTGTACTGCTTGGCAAGCCTTTCCGTCATCCACCGCTGCTGTTGAGTGCTGAAACCCCGTAATGAGGGCAGCGTCGTTTAAACTTTCGGTCATGTAGGTACGCTCGGCAAAGGATTTCAAACCGCCCGTTGAGAATATTTGGGATGAAGCGATTCACGAGTCTTTCCATCGGGTAATTCTTCAAGTTGAGAAAGGGTGAAACTGTCTTTCTTGAGGGTTGGAGCAAGGATGTTTTGGTGATATTCATGAGAAAATCACTTTGGCTGAAAATCTTCTTCGGTGAGAACATTATTGGAGCGGAGGGCTTATTTGAGGAGAGATTAGGGAGAATTTCTTCTTCGAGTTTATTTGGATGAGGCTGCTTTCTTTAAAGAAACTATCTTGGGATCGATGTCGGGTTAAATGGTTGAGGGATGGTGATCATGACCACAAAATTCTTTCATTAAGCTCATAGGGTTCCAAATCAGTATACTCTGCTTATTTTATCGATTGAGATTCGATATATTTGGGATGAGGCTACCGTCAGTCGTATCATGGATTCTGATCTTTATTTTTGGCCGATGAGGGCCGCCGACACAGGATTTCTCTAGCTTAGATGGAATCATTCCGTCTTTCAGATTCTGCTTAATCTCTTTTTAGGTTTGCCGATCACGGGAGGTTAAAAGGCGGTGTTAACGGACGAGCCAGCGCCCAGGCCACGATGGCTTTCCGGGTTCCTTTTTGAAACTGCTTTGGGATTTTATGTTCGATGTGGTGGATCAGATCATTATTTCATTCGGGAGCTATTCACGGGTCACCGATTCAAATTTCATGGTGCTTTCCATTCAGAAAGTTGAGGTCTTGCGGACTCGGTGGACAAGTTTAGTCTATCATGCTGGGAAACTTCCTTTTCAAAGTGGTTTGAATTTTAGGCGATGTCAAACTGCGGGGGTGACTTACAGAATTGTTTACGATAATGAGTTCGGTTTCATCAGAAATATTCTTGATTTGTATTGCGATTGCTTGGTGTATGACCACGCCATTGATAAAGTTTTGGAATGTGGCTTTGAAGATAGACATCCATGAGAACTTTCGACTCATGAGTTAGGATTTTACATTGCTTGATCTTAGGCGGGTTTGGTTTTGCATCGGAATTTTGCCCGTGGATCGGTCGATTTTAACATCTGCAAGATCTAGGTTACGATTAATGGGGTTCAATTACTTTGGTTGCTCGAGGGGTTGTGAGGATCCGTTATCTCGCTGCTTTTGGCATTCTTAGAAGATTTTAGCGAGGTTTTATCCGGATGGTCTACCGAGTTCTCTCCAGATTTTCCCACAGGAATTTCTCTCTCCTTCGCCTTCTTTATGCGGATGATGTGCTAATGTTACGTAGAGGACTTATCGAGGAATTTAGGTGTTTTTGATCTTTCTCACTTCTACTCTTTTGCTCGAATTCGGTTGTCAGACTTGGACAAATCTCATGCTCTATTTGGTTCTGCGTCTACCGGGTCGATGAGATTTTTGCGGACTTTGGTATCAAAAGCTAGGTCCACTTCCTTTCATTTATCTTGGGGTACCCACTTTTAAAGGAAACCTACTGGTATTCTACAGCCTATCGCCATCGATTTTGGGCAGTTAGCCCATGGAAAGTAGCCTCTTTACATGGCTGGTCGGTTATGTTTGATAACCTCGAAGTTTGTTAGCGTTTATGATTCTGGATGGCACATGGGTTTGCTTAAGTCTCTTAAAGTATTCGGAGCTTCCTTTGGGCCGGATCTTTATTGGTTCGGAATCGGTCTCGATTTGCTTGAATTCATCATTTGCCGCTACTTACTAAGCGGGGGACTGCGAAAAATCTAGTCACTTTTAATAAAGCTTTGCTCGACAAGTTGGCTTGGAAGTTGATGAACAAGGATTCCCGTTTTGGTTTTCTTGAGGCGTTTTTAGGGAAGCTGAACCACTTTGCATTATGTTGCTTAACGATCGGCCTCATAAAGGAGGTTGTATCTTACCACTTCGAGGGAGGCTGATTTGGATCGTGGGGTTCCTTTCAGAGGTTCGTTTCTGGATTGTGATTGGGTGGGATACCCGTTATTGAGTTATTCTGAGAACTACGGAGTTTTATGTGATCGGACATACGATTGATTGGTGATCGGTTGACTCGGCGGAGTTTGGAATCTCCAGACTAGTTTAAGTGCGCTTTTCCACGCGGTTGTCCGCGTTTATTGAATAGGTAGGATTTCGATGGATAGGATGAGAGTTTGGCTCATTGATCTCCGGCAACATTTCTTGTCGAGACATTTATCTTCATCTTTCTGATGGCTTACCTCCGTTTTGGGTTAGATATGTTTGGAAAACTTTCATTCCTCGGCTCGTTGGTGCGGCTTGGCGTCTTCTACGGGGTCGGTTCCTACCAGATGATATGCTTGATTAGGAGGGTTTCTCAGTGGCCTCAAAATCTGAGAATTTGTGGTATTGATTTAGAAACCGTTTCTCATCTCTTCACGACTTGCCACTTATCACGGTACCATTTGGGGTATGCGGGGTTGCCTTGAATCAGATTGGATGCATCGAGGTTGATTGGTTTTATGTTTGAAATTTATGGAGGCTTCGTAGCAGCCTCAGTCTTGATTTATGGATTTCTGGCCATAGTGAGTGCTTCTTATTTGGTTTTGTTGAAATCGAGGGGCATTTTGGCGATGTCTTGCCATACCCCAACTCTTTGGCTTTTATTTGGAGCCGACTAGGGAAGCGAAATCTATTGAAGGAAAAGTACGATGCCTGACTTCGGTTAGTGATCTTACAGTCTTTAAAGTTTAGAGGGTTGCAGTGCACTACGTCGAGCTCACTGATTATCCAGTGATTTGGTCACCGTGGCTGGTTGGGTTATCTTGATAGTGCCCGATTTGGTAGCGGGACGGCGGATCGCGGTGGGTACAGTTTGTGGGGATTCATGGTAGCTTTGTTGTCCGCTTTGGATTCTTGTTATGCCTTTGAGTGAGCTTTTGCTATTATTATTCTATAGAGTGTCTTTAGAGATTTGGGTGGGATCATCTATGCATTTGAGTCGACTCAACTTACGTCGTCAAACTTACTCATCACGTCGAGAGGAGGTAGTCCAGTGGGCTACAAATCAGATGGGTGAAGCTGCTTCTTTATGTTTCCAACATTCAATTTCTTTCATGTCTTGGGGGGAAATACACGGTTCGGATCTTTATCGAAGATGCGGTTTCTTATTTGGGGTCCGATGGTGGTGGTCTTCCAGATTCTTGTACCTATGCATTATAGGATATGATGGGTTTGCAAACTATAGGTTTAGAAAGTAGTTTGTTTACTTACATTATCCGTTACTCTTTTCTGAATTGAGATTTTCCCGTTTGGGGTTTTCTCTTTTAGAGGTTTTAATGAAAACCCGGCGGTGGTTGTTTATCTTTTGATTCTTACTTGGATGTCTGCTTTTTGTGCTTGTTTATTTCAGGGTTTTATACAACGTAAATTTATAGCGGATGTTATCTCTTTTAATTTAATAAATTTTATTACTTGTTGGTGTGGGATTGGAGGGATGCAACCTGGTTGGGATGTCCAATCACGGAAGAAGAGGTGCCAACCTAGTTGGGATGCCTCGCCCGTCTATCCGGAATAACCTCTTACGATTATTATTATTATTGTTGATTGTGGGATTGGAGGGATGCGACTGGTTGGGATATCTACCGATCCGGTAAGAAGAGGTGCAACCTGGTTGGGATGTCTGCCTGCGTCTATCAAACAAATAACCTCTACGATTATTATTATTATTATTATTATTATTATTATTATTATTGTGTGTGTATTATTATTATTATTGTGTGTGTGTATTATTATTATTATTATTATTATTAGAAAAGTTAATCGAAGTGGGGATACATGGTAGCTTTGTTGTCCCTTTAGATTCTGTTATGCCTTTGAAAGTGAGCTTTTGGGGGTTATTATTGCTATAGAGTGTCTTTAGAGATTTTTGGGTGGGATGGATACATGTTTGGAGTGCGACTTTCAAACACGTTCGTCGAACCTACTTCGCGTAGAGAGTAGTCAGTGGGCTACAAATCAGATGGGTGAGCTATGCTTGCTTTTATGTTGCAAGCATTTAGTTAGAGTTTCTCATATCTTGGGGAAGGAAATACGGTTCTTGGATGCTCTTTTCGAAGATGCGGTTTCTTATTTGGAGTCAGTGGTGGTGGGGTCTTCCAGATTCTTGTACCCCCATGCATTACAGGAATGTGAATGGTTTTGCAAACTATAGGTTTAGAAAATAGTTTATTTGTACTTTTGTTATCCCGACACTCTTTTTCCTGAATTGAGATTTTCCTCATTTGGGGTTTTTTCTCCTTCGAGGTTTTAATGAAGGGCGGCGGTCATTGTTTATCTTTTGATTCTTACTATGTATTCTATTTTTTTTGGCTTGTATATTTGGGTTTTCATACCCTGTAACTTTATATGGTTGTAAACTCTTTTATTTTTATAAAATTTCTTGCTTGTTGATTGTGGGCTTGGAGGGATGCTAACCTAGTTGGTTTGTCTCAAATCACAGGTTAGAGAGGTCGACCTAGTTGGGATGTCTCGTCGTCTATCAAAGGCAGTAACCTCTTCGATTATTATTATTATTTATTATTATTATTGGATCATTGTGGGCTACATTGTGGGACTTTAATGCCATTACGGTGCGCATGAGGAGGTGCGGTGGCGGATCTCTATCCATCTTCTTATCTTGATTTTTGGGCCGTAGAGGCTGCGGTGCATTACCTAATGATACTCACGGACTTTCTTCACTGGGTGCGTGGGACACTTGGGTATGTCAACAAAGCTGGATAGATGCTTTTGCTCGATTCTTGTTTTAGAGGTGCAGGATTGATTCTTTGTACTTTAACCAAGCTGCCTCGATCATCATCATAATCTTTGAGTCTTTCAAAACTTGGAAATGTGGGTCCTAAGCCTGTTTGGTTCAATCTATGTATTTGCTTTCGATAAGGATTTCAAACCCGTTGAGTACTTGGGATGATGAGTGTCAGCGGGAATCCTTATCAGGTTATTACTAAAGCGAAAAGGTGAAGCATGCTCTTGGGGTTGGAGGGGATGTCTTGGTGATATTCATGAGAAAATCACTTTGGCTCGGAAAAACTTCTTTAGGTCGAACATTATTGAAGCGGAGGGCTTGACCGAGTAGAGAGATTAGGCTACTTTCGGGTTTATTGGATGAGGCTTTACTCTTTAAAAGCTATGCCGGGATCGATTAATCGGGTTAAATGGTTGAGAGATGGTGATAGCGACCTGAAATTCTTTCATTCGCTCCTCGGGTTACATGAATCCTACATGCTTTGCTCGATTGAGATTGATATTTGGATAGAGGCTACCGTGGAGTCATATCATGGATTACTGAGATCTTTATTTTCGGCCGATGAGGGCCCACCGGCCTTTCTACAGCAGATGGGATCATTCAGGTTCTCGATTCACTGGAGAGGATAATCTCGCTTAACCGGTTTGCAGGTCGAGGGAGGTTAAAAAGGCGGTGTTCAACTTGGACCACCAGCCACACGATGGCTTTCCGAGGTTCCTTTTGAGACTTCTTTGGGATTTTATTCATTGATGTGGTGGATGCGGTGAGATCATTTTTCATTGGAGTTATTCACCCGTCCGATTAAATTTCATGGTGCTCCTTTCCAAAGTTCAGTGCGGACTCGATGGACAAGTTTAGTCTATCATCTTTGGGAAACTTCCTTTTCAAGGTGGTTTCAAAGATTTTAATGATGTCGGTCGCTACGGAATTGTTTACGATAACCGGTTCGGTTTCATCCGTGAAATGTGCGATTTGTATTGCGATTCTTGATTGTCAACCACCTCGGCATAAAGTTTTTGGTGGGAATGTGGCTTTGAAAATAGACATCCGCAGAACTTTCGCTCTATGAGTTGGGATTTTACATTGCTTGATCTTAGCGTGTTTGGTTTTGCGAATTTTGCTCATGGATCGTCGATTTTAACACCAAAGATCGGTTGATTAATGGGGTTCAGATTTACTTTGGTTGAGGAGGTTGGAAGGTGATCCGCTCTCGCTGCTTTTTGGCATTAAGATTTTTTAGCGAGGTTTTATCCGGATGGTCTCCGAGTTCTCTCTGAGATTTTCTCCCAGAATTTCTTACTTCCAATTTCACCTTTTATGACGATGTGCTTATGTTACGTAGGGACTTATCGAATTTGACCGGTGTTTTGATGCTTTCTTCTCCTCTGACTCTTTTATCGTGTGGGTTGTCAACTTGGACAAATCCCATATCTATTTTGGTTCTGGTGTCTCTAACCAGCGTTGAGCCAAGATTTTGGCGGACTTTGGTATCAAAACTAGGTCACTTCCTTTCATTTATCTCGGGGTACCCTTTAAAGCCACTTTCGGTATTCTACACCTATGCGGATCAAATTTTGGAGCAATTAGCCTACGTGGAAAGGCGCGCTCTTTCATGGCGGTCGGTTATGTTTGGTAAACTCTGTGATTAGCTTGAAGTTTGTTCACACGTTTATGATTTACAAATGGCATGTGGGTTTGCTTAAGTCTCTTAATAGGGCTATTCGGAACTTCCTTTGGACCGGATCTTTATTCGATTAGAATCGATCTCGGTTGCTTGGTTACATCATGTTGTCGACTTATTAAGCGGGGGACTAGGTCGAAAAACAGTCACTTTTAATAAAGCTTTGCTTTCGGCAAGTTGGCTTGGAAGTTGATGAACAAAGGATTCCCGTTTTTTTCTTGGTAGCGTTTTTAGGGAATTTGAACCCTTTGCATTATGTTATGCTTGATCGACCTCATCGAGGCGGTTGTATCTTACCACTTCGAGGCGATTTGGATCAGGGGTTCACGAGGTTCGCTTCGGATTGACAATTGGGGGGGATACCCATTATTGAGTTATTCTGAACTCACAGAGTTTTATGTGATCCGGACATTGATTGGTGATCCGGTTGACTCGATGGAGTTTGGAATCTCAGGACTAGTTTTCGCGGCTTTCCCGCTTGTCCACGTTTATTGAGCAGTGGCGATTTCGATGGATAGAGGCGGATGAGAGAGTTTGATCCATTCTTGTGAGACATTTATCTTCATCTTTCTACGATGGGCTTCCGTTTTGGGTTAGATATGTTTGGAAAACTTTCATTCCTCGGCTCGTTCGGTCTTACGCGGCTTCTCCGGTGGATTCTCTAGATGGCGTCTTGATTAGGAGGGTTTCTCCATGGCCTCAAAATGAATTTGTGGTAATGATTTAGAAACCGTTTCATCTCTTCTCGACTTGCCCCTCTGTACCATTTGGGATTTGTGGGGTTTACGCTTGAATCGATTGGATCATCGGGTTGATTGGTTTTATGTTTGAAGGGTATGGAGGCTTCCCTTAAGCTCGAGTCTTCAATTTATGGACTACGGTCATAGTGAGTGCACTTTCTACTATCCAGTTTGTTGAATCGGGGCATTTTGGTAATGTCTTCATCCATACGCCTTCTTTGGCTTTTATTTGGGCCGACTAGGGAAGCGAAATCTTGTTGAAGGTACGATGCACCTTCGGTTAGTGATCTTACGGTTTTAAAAGTTTAAGGGTTGCAGTGCGGCTAATTGAGCTCCTCGAGATTATCCGTGATTTGGTTACCCGAAGAAATTTGGTTGAAGGATTATCTTGATGGTGCGGTGACGGTAGCGGACGGCGGATCGGTGGGTACCGTCACACTAGGGATTCATCAAAGGTAGCTTTGTTGTCCACTTTGGATTCTGTTATGCCTGAGGTGAGCTTTTGGGTGGCTATTCTTATAGAGTGTCTTTAGAGATTTGGTGGGATCATCTACATGGGTTTGGAGTCACTTACGTCATCAACTTACTCATGCGTCGAGGAGGTAGTCCGTGGGCTACAAATCGAGATGGGTTGCGCTTCTTTATGTTTCAACATTGATTCGGGTTTTCGCATTTTAGGGAAATACGGTTATGGATCTTTATCGAAGATGCGGTTTCAACTTCGGGTCGATGGTGGTGGGTCTTCCAGATTCTTGTACCCTGCATTCTGAGGAATGTCGATGGAAGCACCAAATATAGGTTTAGAAAGTAGTTTATTTGTACTTACATTATCCAGGTCTCTTTTCCCGAATTGAGATTTTCCCAATTTAGGGTTTTCTCTTCGAGGTTTTAATGAGGCCGTGACGGTGGTTGTTTATCTTTTGATTCTTACTTGGATATGCTTTTTGTGCTTGTTTATTTTGTGTTTTTATACTGTAACTTTATAGCGGATGTTATCTCTTTTAATTTAATAAATTTTATTCATTGTTGGTTGTGAGCTTGGAGGGATGCTAACTAATCGGATGCTTCATCTGGGTAAGAGAGGTCAACCTATGTTGGATCCTGTCTATCTAATAATGCTCTTACATTATTATTATTATTATTATTATTATTATTATTATTATTATTATTATTATTATTATTATTATTATTATTACGAAAATGTTTTTAACCAAATTAATCAGTGTAGTATCGATTTTATTATTCTTGTATGTAACATATTTATGTCCTATTCAACTAAATTTCCATAGAAAAATTGAGATGGATTAATGGGCGATATAAAACTATATATATATATATATGGAATGAAATGGCAAGGTGGTTTTATTTCAATGAATTAATAATAATAATAATAATTAGAAGTGTCGGTGTCTCCTTTTATAAGAGGATGGCTCTGACGTATACTATTCTGACTTTTCATCGAAATGCAATTTACACCATACTCGTGGCCTTCTATTTCATTTTAAAGGTTTTAGTCTTTTGGTTATTGCAGCCCGTCTGATGAAACATTTATTTTTATTTTTTAATTTGTGTGTAATTTATTCATCAAAATTAATTAAAATTTTTTATTTTATTATAAATATGAAGAATATATATATATAATAAATAATTATAAATTTTATTATATATTTATGATTTTTTTTCTTTTTCATATTTATACTTAATTGAATAGTCTAGTTTTATATATATATATATATATATGAAATTAAATGGTAAGGTGGTTTTATTTCAATGAATTAATAATAATAATAATTAGAAGTGTCGGTGTCTCCTTCTATAAGAGGGTGGCCTGCGACAAATACTATTTCTGACTTTTTTTCGAAATGCAATTTACACCGCACTTGTGGCCTTCTATTTCATTTTAAAGGTTTTTAGTCTTTTTGATGAAATATTTTTTTAATTTGTGTGTAATTTATTCATCAAAAATTTTTTATTTTATTATAAATAAGAAGAAAAATAAAAATATATATATAATGAATAATTATAAATTTTGTTATATATTTATGATTTTTTTTCACATTTATATTTAATCAAATAGTTTAATTAATATTAATAAGTTTTAAATAACTTTTAAATCAATTAAATTACACATAATTTATGACGAAAATTTTTTTACCAAACAATCTTCTCATTATTTATGGCTAAAATAGTTATCACAGCTATAATGGTAATTGATTTCCCATGCATATATGTTACATATATATGAACCATATAAGATCAGTAGCGGTTGGACCTATATATTTATATATAGATTAAATGTATAAATTATTAGTTTCTTCATTTAGCACAGTATTTTGAAATAATAAAATCATTCGGCAAAAAATATATACAAAAAAAAAAACCTATTGAAAACGTGCAAGAGATATACAAAGACTAATATATATATATAATTATTTTTCAGCGTTTACTTATATAATTAATAGATATATAAGTTTTTTTAAATAAAAAAATTTGCAAGCGTACTTATATATATATAAATAAAGTTGAAATACTAATTTATAAAAAAACAAAAAAAAAGGAAATTGAAATACCCAGTGGTAGAACCACAGAGAACACATTCCCAGGTCAGGCCTGGCTGAAGAAAATGACAAAGTGAATATTATACAATCAATTATTAGGCTATAATTAAGTGGAACCAATTACTTAATTACGTAATCATGTGTAACTTCTTTGTTTTAATAAAAGATATCTAATTAAAGTCGATGACAAATGATCATGACATGTTTTTTTTCACTTATTATTAGAATTTTTTTTTTATATCTAATTATAAAATAATTGTTGGAAAAAAATAAACACGTGGGAAAAACCATCGTCCACACATTTTATAGAAACACGCCAAACCTATCTACATGGAAGGATATATATGGTTGAATGAAATCAACAGTAGGTGGGATGTATGAAACCCAAGCTGCATTTCTGATGGGCAGCCATGTCTGACAGTTCCCATTGATCAATTTGAACTTCGAAGAAAAATCATGAAACACGTGGGACTCCCACACATTCTTGGATACGACATCAGAATGGTGGCTGTGGGCCTGGTCTTCTGCTTTAACCAGTAATTTTTGTCCACAAAATTAACCTCATAATTAATTTGGTTGACATTTTTTAATTAATTTTTAATCGTTTATAGTTAATCAGGTTTCTTTCTTTAATTTGGAAATATTTTCATCTATTCAAGTTTAGGACATACACATAAAACGTGCACCAATTATTTCATATCTGTGCGTACGTGCGTACAACCCAAATTATTAAGGGCATGAGGGTCCATTAGCCGTAATGCAGAAAATAATAACAAGGTTGAAGCCGATCGATCATGTACTAGTTAGCCAGACGCAAAAGAACCCAATAATTTACTTTGAAATGGACTTTTTTTTTTGGTCTAAAATGCATGCTCCACGTCATCTCATTTATATGTTCAATTTATTTGATGTGTCCAACGTTGCCACCAAAACTAATATTGGAAAAATCCCATGTGCTTATTTTGCATCAATCTTATAGAGTGACGCATACGCCTCAAAACTTTTAATTAATTTAAAGTTTGTTTTACATAAAACAATGAAACAAAACAAAATGATAACGACATCTTATAGTTTAATCTCCAACGTGGTCCTAAAAAGCAATATTAATTGACGAATCCATGTGCTTTAATAAATTTATTATTAAGGACCCATTTCAAGTTCAATTAATCTTAAAAGTTTCTCTATTTTTTTTTTAATTCATGTATATTCAAATAAATATTTAAAAATTTTTATAGCCTAATCCGTACAAATTAAATATTATACATAAGAAAAGTCTCCAATAATCCAAGTTCTATTTAGTTATCATAAAGTTTTAATATTACAAAGGAACCTGTGGCAGAGCTATATGTATATTTTATTAATAATTAAGGATGTTGGATTGTTATGATCATTAATGAGCCTTGGTTAATAATTAAGACCTCTTAGTGAAGCAGATTTTATTATTTATCAAATTTTAAATTAATAAAATTACATGAAACCTTTTATTTTTAGAAAAAAACTAAAAGTTTCTCTATCTTCTTTTAAATAATTTATATCCAAATAAATATTTAAAAATTTTATAACCTAATCCATACAAATTAAATATTATATACAAGAAAAACTCTAATAATTCAAGTTCCACCCAATTATCCTAAAATTTTAATATTACAAAAGAACCTGTGACAAAGTTATATGTATGTCTTGTCAATAATCAAGGATTTTGGACTGTTACAATCATTAACGGGCATCGATTAATAATCAAAATTTTTTACTAAAGCAGTAAGAGATTTTATCCACTATAGAATTTTAAATTAATAAAATCAACATCGAGACCCTTTTATTATTAGCAAAAAAAAAATAAATATGAAAGTTTCTCTATCTTCTTTTAATTCATTTATATCCAAATAAATATTTAAAAAATTTTATAGCCTAATCCGTACAAATTAAATATTATATACAAGAAAAATCTCCAATAATTCAAGTTCTACACAGTTATTATAAAGTTTTAATATCACAAAGGAATATGTGATAAGGCTATATGTATGTCTTGTCAATAATCAAGAATGTTGGACTGTTACAATCAATAATGGGTCTCGATTAATAATCAAGACCTCTTACTGAAACAGCAAGAGGTTCTGTCATTAAACTAATAAGATCTAGATTCTTTTATTATTGGCCAAAAAAGAATCTAAAAGTTTCTCTATTTTTTTTTAATTCATTCATATCCAAATAAATATTTTAAAAAATTTATAGCCTAATCCGTACAAATTAAATATTATATACAAAAAAAGTCTCCAATAATTCAAGCTCCACCCAATAATTATAAAATTTTAATATTACAAAGGAACCTATGGCAGAGTTAAATGTATGTCTTGTCGATAATTAAGGATGTTAGACTGTTACGATCATTAACGGTGCACACTGAAATAAAAAATCCTAGACATATACATTAAATGAACAAGCTCGTCCAAATTTGCAAGTAAAAATAATTTAAATATAAAATATAGTTATTGCACACTTAATATGTACGTACCTTGATTAACCTTTAACCTAACCGGCTAAAGACTTA